>ML822393.1:32126-74478 GCA_009831015.1 Picea engelmannii
CGTAACTTTTCCACCTTAGCCCCGCCCCTTCTCGTCTCGTTGTTGCGACGTTGGATTTCATCACCAACTAGTGGCTTCGAAATTAGAAGGTATTGTTTGCTTGGTGATTGCTTCCTAGATTTTGTTTACTAGTGAGTGTTGTTCATTTCTCGAAGTTGACCTTAGGAATTTTCTCGCGGAACTTGTCACTTGTTTACAATTGCTCCCCCGCGGCATTCTCGTAGAATGCAAGGATTATCTCCAGAACATCTGGACGATCCTCAACCTACTGGTACACCTGAGGGTTCACCCCATCAGACTGAAGTCCCTGTGGTTACTTCACCACCTGGGGAAACCAGTGACGTTCCAGTTGTCACCACACCACTTCCACAAGTCGAACGAACTGATTCTCTAGAAGAATTTCGAGTTACCAACACTATAGAGGACTATCGCGTTCGTCATGGTGAACGACCTATTGGACGAGTAAATCCTTCTGAAGAAACCGTTGTTACATCTTCTGAATCAACTGTTGGGCCTTCTCACGGTGTAGTAGGCCAAGATCCTTTTTGATAAGGTGATTTCCGTCGAGTTCTTTTTGGTACGAAGTCACCCCCTGTCTATGTAATCAACCCTCCTGTGACTTCTGAGACAGAAACTACACCAGAGACTACTACCTACCGCTTTGTTCTTCCTCCTGAGATGGCCCATCTTGCTAATACTACGAGTGTCCAAACCGAGGTTACTGCAGCTACTCTGGCTCCTATCATTACCCAACAAATTCCTGATGTCATTCCAACATTACCACCCGGTTACCACGTGTTGAATGCATTGTTGAATTCTGCCAATCCAACACCTCCGCAAACCCCAGCTGGTTCTCCAGGTGGTCCTCCTTTTCTTGGGAATCCTATTCCCGGTTTCATTCCAACACTCCCTCAGTTTCCTTCTGGTAATCCTAATCCTAGTGGTACTATCCCAACTGTTGCACCGAACCCACAGATTCCTATTGGTGGACAGGGTGGTACGGTTCCTTTTCCTTTTCCCGGACACAACACAGTTACTACGCAACTCACAGTTGGCACACAACTTCTGGGTGGAACTGTACCTACAGTAGGGGGACCAACCTCACCTTTTGGACAAAATATACCCCCTGAGTTGGCCCAGTATTGGAATCAACTTCTACAAAACTTTCCTCAAAATGATGGGGGGAAACAAGCTATCCCTACCATTGGCCAGCCTTATCCTGGGGTAACCAATCCTATTTAGGGTTCGGGTCAGACTACTCAACCCCAGGTCCCTGCTTAAACTCAAGGTTACAATCCTTGGGGTTACTATCCTATCCGCCCACCACCGAATCAGCCAGGGGCTTCCCTCTACGGACAGTCTTCTTACGCTCCTACTGGTTTGCCGACAGGGCTTCCACCCCAAAGCCATCAGTACCCGCAAGTAAACCGACAGTTGCCTTTCCTTTCTACTTTGGATTTGCCAGATTTGTCTAGGATCCTAAATGATCCTATTCGTCACTCTCCCCAATGGCCTGCTATCCCTGCTAAACTTCCATCGGACATTCTGAAATTCGATGGCAAGCCGGGAGAGGACCCAAATAATCACGTCTTGACTTTTCATTTATGGTGTTCATCCAAATCTCTGATGGATGACTCCATTCGTCTTCATCTTTTTCAACGGACCCTTACCGGTTCGACTGCGAAGTGGTATATTGAATTTCCATGAGGTTTCTTTTCTGATTTCAACACCTTAGCTATGGCCTTTCTCACACATTACCAGTTACCGATCCGTTACGATACTAGAACTGAGATCCTGACTTCTTTCAAACAAATGAAAGGTACTCACATCTCGGACCATATACATGAGCGGAGATGGAGACGATGTCTCATCAAACTTGAACTCCCTGATCAGTTATTGGCAGAGTGGTTTACGAAATATTTCATGAATGAAATTGGTAAATATATTGCTATGGGTGGTGTTGTTACAGAGGAGAAGGCTATAAGTCGCGCTCAGTATCTTGATCTTGTTTATTCGCAAACGGGAACACTCTACGATTTACTACCTGAACAACCTCGTCCTGGTACTTCCAGCACTTCAACTGCTCCAGCTGCCTCGCATGCAGCTGATGGTGTGATTGGTACTACTCATACCCACTCATATTGCGTCTCAACTACAACCCCTAAATCCAATTCTTCTAATGTTCAAAGTGCTCCGTCTCCTGCTCCTCCCACCGGTAAAACTTCTGAAGTGAACGTTGTTCAATCTACACCTACCGGTAAGAATAAATCCAAGAAAGGGAGAGGCAAGAATAAGGAGAGTAAAAATAATAATCAAAGTGAACAAACCAAAACCCCTCCTGTTGAAGACCGGGATAAGCGCAAACCCCGCTACCCTTTCCTTATCTGTGGTGACGATCACTACATGAAGGATTGTCCTAGATGCGCCAAGGTTAATAAGTTTCTTCAAGGAACGCCCAAACCCTCTACGCCGACAGTCTTGTCCCAACCCTTCCCGTCTCCGCAACAGGCCTCCTTGGTCATTCATAACCAACCATCTACTTCTACGACATCATATGTTTTGATGTGCACCGGTGATTCTAAGAACAATGACGTTGCCATCGCAACTAGAGCCAAAGACTATTCTCCATCTAAGGAGAAGGTTGACGATTTACCTCCCGATTTGGTACAACCCTCTTTGTCGAATCCACCTACGAACGGTCCTCTTCATCTCGAAAGACCGAGCCTTGATACAGTCCTACGACCTCCGAAAGGTGTCATTAAGAAGTCGGCATTCAATCCTCATGCTCGTGCGGCCCAAAACTATAGCATTGTCGAAGATCTGGCCCAAGCACCTTCAGCGATGTCTACCCTTGAAGTCCTTCAGTCTTGTCCTGCGCAACGAAGGGCTCTGTTGAAAGCCATAGGTGGAATTGATCCTACACATACGAATTTGATAGTCTTTGACTTGGAAGACCATGTTCCAAGGTTACCCCCACAACTTTCTTTTCAGATACAAGTTATTGTCTCCGACAAGAACATTTGTCGAACTGTTGTTGATGAGGGTGCCTCTACGTGTGTAATGTCTTTTACTTGTTGGAAAGCCATTGGCTCTCCTCCGTTAACTGAATCAAAAAATACTTTGAAATCCTTCAATGGCTCGGGTTTTAAACCTTACGGTGTTCTTCCATCGTTGTCGGTTACTCTTGAAGGTAAGACTGTCCAAGTTGAAGTAGAAGTTTTCGATGCTCCCCTAGATTATAATCTTCTTCTTGGCCGTAGCTGGGTAGATTCTATGCGAGCTGTTGTGTCAACACTATTCTGTGTAGTCCGTTTTCCCCATCAAGGAAAGATCGTTACGGTTGATCAACTTGCCTTCTTTAATTCCGATACTCGCACTGGAAATGTGTCGTTTCTAGCTAAAACCCCGTCGGGTTACAAGAATGTTGGAGTCAGTCTCTTAAAAGACTCTTCGTTAATGGGTACTTTTCCCATACCACCACCACCCGATATTCTACGCCCATCATTTGCTTCGATTAATATGATCTCCGCCGTTCCTCATGAACTTCCGGTGTCTTTTGACCCTTGGATAGTCCCTGATCCAGGAGATCATCCTCGTTTCGACGACGTCATGCCGTTAACTCCGATTGAGTCTGCTTATCACACGATTCAATCGGCAACACCCTCTACTCCCTCTCTAGAGGAGTTGTCTCCTGATCCTTTCCATGTTATCTTTCCCACTGATGAGATGATCATGTCCTTCATGGCCAATACACCGTGGGATGATGGGCATCATCATTCCATACTGTTTCTGGAACAACACACTCTCGAGAATTACCAGCGGATTTCGACTTCGTCGACCGTTGTTGTCATATTGACTGTTCCTGGATCTACACATGATGTGTTTGCAGAAGGGAACCTCAGAAATATTTCTCCCACGATACCCATTGATATTTCAGTTAAACCTGGGATAGTTGAAAATGTTCATATTGGAGCTTCATGTTCTCTAGAGGAAATTGTTACCTATACTGCTTTGTTCAAGGAATTTCGTGATGTCTTTGCCTGGAGTTACGAAGAGATACCAGGTATCGACCCTGCTATCGTTGTTCATGAAATTAAGACATACCCCGAAGCTAAACCAGTCCGGCAGTGCCTCCATCCTGTCCATCCACGTAAAGCAGAAGCCATCAAGCTCGAAGTTGAAAAACTTCTCAAAGCCGGTTTTATTTATCTAATGGCTCTGACAGAATGGGTTTCTAACCCCATACCGATTGACAAGAAAGGTGGCAGTATACGTGTTTGTGTTGATTATCGGGATATTAACAAAGCCTTTCCGAAAGACAACTTTCCAACCCCTTTCGTCAACCAGATTGTCGATGACTATGCCGGCAGTGAAATCTTTTCTCTCATGGATGGATTCTCCGGCTATAATCAAATTAACATCGCTCCTGAAGACCAACATAAAACTGCTTTTATTTGTCCTTGGGGTACTTTTGCCTACAGAAAACTTCCCTTCGGTCTTAAGAACGCAGGTGCTACGTTTCAGCGTGCTATGTCTTATGCGTTTCACGATATAAAGCATATCATTCAACCTCATTTGGACGATTTGCCAGCTCATTATTTACGCCGAATCGATCACCCCAATCACCTCTGAGCAATTTTCATTCGTTTTTGGTTCTATCGCATTCGTCTAAACCCTCATAAGTGCGTCTTTTGCGTAGATTCCGACTGTCTCCTTGGTTTCATTGTTTCACGTCAGGGGATCCGGGTAGATCCTATTAAGGTTGAGGCGATTCTTAATCTCCCTCCTCCTTCTTCACTACGCCAGTTACAAAGTTTGTAGGGGAAAGCAAACTTTCTCCGTCGCTTCATCCCGAATTACGCTGAGATTACTCGGGGTTTTACACGTCTTATAAAGAAAGGTTCAGAGTTTGTCTGGGATAAGGTTGCTAACAACACTTTTGAAGCTTTAAAGTTGTCCCTCACGAAAGCTCCTCTTCTTTTCCCTCCTGATTATAGTCAGGATTACTTTCTTTATCTAGCTACTTCCGAGTATACTATCGGCATGGTCCTTGTTCAGGAGGATGATGCACACGATGAACATGTTATATATTACTTGAGTCGGAGTCTAACTTCGACAGAAATCAAGTACCAACATGTTGAAAAACTGGCTCTGGTTGTTGTTCAAGCGGTTCAACGATTTCACCATTATATTCTCTCCAAGAAGACTACAGTGATTTCACATTGTAACCCCATGAAACATATATTGACACGTCAATTGCTGGGGGGAAATCACTCCAAGTGGATTGTCATTCTCCAGGAGTTCGATTTGGAATTCGATCGCGCCACGTCGAAGAAATCTTTAGTTTTCGTTGAGTTAATTTGTGATTTTCCCCACATTGCCACAGAAAAAGTAACATTCGATTCGTTACCTGACAAATCACTTTTCCTTATCAATACTGACGATATTTGGTACGGAGATATCATTATATATCTCCAAACTCAAACTTTCCAGCCTACTTTGTCTAGTGTCGAACGCCGTCGTGTCCGTTATCAAGCATGTCATTATATTATCCTCGGCGATACTCTTTACTGTCGAGGCATTGACTCTGTCTTTCGGCATTGTTTGACTTTTGACGAAGCTGAGAAAGCTTTGAATGACTACCATTCAGGAGCATGTGGTGGTCATATAGCTGGGTATGCTACTACCCAGAAGATCTTACGTGCCAGATACTTGTGGCCTTCCTTATTCAATGACTGCATCACTGTTGTTCATAAGTGTCATGCCTGCCAGACCTATAACCAGAAGATTCGGTCGCATCCTGCTCCCCTTCATCCTGTGGTCTTAGTAGGTCCTTTTGCAAAATGGAGCATTGATTTCATGACATGTCACCCTCACTCGGTCGGGGGGCATGGTTACATTATTGTAGCTATTGATTATTTTACTACGTGGGTCGAGGCGATGCCAACATTCGATAATACTAGAAATACTGCAGCGTTATTTCTTTTTAACCATGTCATTACTCATTTTGGTGTTCCTCAAGCTATCATTACTGATCACGGTAGTCATTTTAGGAATTATATGATGTCTGAACTTACCGAGAAGTTGGGTCTTCGTCACGATAGCTCAACACCCTATTATCCGCAGGCTAATGGCCAGGTCGAAGCAATCAATAAGGTACTTATAACTATGATTCAATGGATGATAGAAATTCATAAAACCAGCTAGCACACGATGTTATTTTCGGCATTGTGGGCATATCGAACATCTGTTAAATCCGCTACGGGATTTACACCCTTTCGATTAGTTTATGGCATGGAAGCCATTCTGCCAATAGAATGTGAGATACCTTCTTTGAAGCTAGTTGTAGAACTCTTACCTAATACTTCTGCTGAAGAGGAACGTCTGTTGTATTTGATGCGATTAGACGAGACCCAACGTGATGCCACTTTAGTAATAGAAGCCCAAAAGAAATGCGTTAAGGCACAATATGACAAGCATGTCAAGCCTTGTGTTTTCTCTAAAGGTGATCTTGTTCTTCTGTATGAACAGGATAAAGATGTCCTAGGAGCCAGGAAATTTGAACCTATGTGGCGTGGTCCTTACATTGTTAGCAAAGTTTTGGAAAAAGGAGCATATGAGTTGGTGGATTATGATGGGGTACCTTTAAGTGAACCCAGAAATGGGTTGTACTTAACGAAGTACTATGCATGAGTCATTTGTGCATTAGTACTTGTATTTAATGTATCATATTGCATGTGTGTGTTACTTTAGTTTTCTTTTGACGTTATCCGGTCTCTACCCTTACGTGACGTTGTGTTTGATTGCCAGATGTCGGAGTATTCGCTACCTTATATTGGCTTCGCCAACGGTGCTAGCCGTAGTACTCGGAACCTAGCTTCTGCTGCTTGGGCAATCTATGCCCCAACAAACGAGCTTATATCTTTACGAGGTGTATGTCTTGGCCGAGCAACCAACAACATCGCAGTGTATAGCGTCGTTATTGAATTATTGGTTGATGCTATCTCTCTCGGGATTCATCATTTGGTTGTGCGACTTGACTCGCAGCTGGTAGTACTACAGCTAAGTAATGTCTACTCTATTTGAAGTCCTACTTTATTGAGGGTATATTTGCGGATTCGTCTCTTGGAACGACATTTTGATCATATTGAGTATCAACATATTCCTAGATGTCTTAATACATTGACAGATTCTTTAGCTAATTATGTATTGGACAGGCATTTAAATCATTTATAAATCAAACACATTAAAATGTACACAATGTAAAGTAAGCCAGTAGAAGCCGTGTATATATATATATATATAACGATCAAAGTTTGTTTTTACAAAATGTTTGTCCGAAGACCAAAATATCAAAAATTGAAGCCCATAGCTTCTACATAATGACATCACGGATGATGTTCATGATAACACAATAATGTCCTAGCAACTCTGCAAAGCAGTCGACCCATAGATGCAGAAACCCCCACAGTGTGACACTGATCGCGTCAGAGAATCTCTTCCAGAGTCATATCTGGAACGTCTGCCATCAGACCCTCTAAATTATGCTTCACTGTCAGATAATCCTCGACGTACTTTGGAACTACTACTACTGCCTCTCCTCATCGCTGGATAGGAGAACTGCCAGCAGGTCTGTATGGTCCAATGTCTGTGTTATCAACAAGTATTTGGGGTTAGTCTTCGAGTAAATCTAAAAATACAAAAACATTTAAAAACTCAAAAAATTTGTGTACTTCTTACCGAGGTCTCCCCACTGTGCGTCCTCAGGTAGTGCTAAATCTGGATCTCCTCGGAAATCCAGCCCGGCATATGCGTAGTCGTCCACCATCAACATCTGGTTCTGCAACTAGTCAAAGAAAACATTGTCATATTTGACGATAGGACCTGCCACATGTCGGGCCATGAGCCGACACCACCGCAACATCCTCGAATCTCTGGGACCAAGAAGATCCCACTCAGCCTGTAGACGAAATACCGGGACCCTCTCTAGGAATAAGGACACTAACAGAGACCCATATCCAAACTGTTTCAGATTTCCACGCCTGCACTTAGTCAACTGTTTCTTGATATTGCGTAATACTGTGTCAGCCCAGTTAAATACCCAGGGCTCAGTACACTCGATGGCGTACTCGAAATAGATTTGCAGAGCCATATCTGGAGCAACACTTCTTGCCATCCGAACAATGGTAAAGAGAATGGTGCGGAGAGTCAAATCAGTCACTCCCCAAATTGTCGCTTTCCCTTTCTGTCATTCAGCCTCAGGCACGCAGTACTGGTTGCAATACTCACTCATTTTTAAACCCCATGCTCTGCTGCCGGTCAAACTGACATAGGACCCACGCCTGGATAATCCAGTCAAGAAATAGATGTCCTCGATGTCAATAGTCAAGGTATGAGCTCCCACGATGAAGACTTGTTGGTCCGGATCCCACATTCGGACTAAGTATTCCAGTAATCGCACTTGGGCTCTCATGCCCGAGATACGGAAATACTTTAAGAGACCATAGTCTCTTAGTGCAGCTATGGTGGGAGGATGGTTTTTGGCATTGGCATCATCCTCCTCATGCTCTCGTTCTCGCCACTCTAACACCATGATTGTGGCTAGTAACCTGCATAAGCAACATATAAATATGGTTAAAAATATTATTCATGAAATAAACTTTTTCTATTGGCTAAACGTTACAAATTTTTTTGGATTCTGCGTTGTTCGCAGGTGGCCTACTATGCGCAGTGCAAACTTCTCGCAGGCGCCTTAAGGCCCACCTGCGAGAATGAGTCATTCTCACAGGTCCCGTATGGGCCACCTGCGAGAATGCCTCCAAGCGCATAGGGTTCAAAAAACTAGTTTAAAACTGAACTTTTTACCAATAAAATTGAATTTTTAAACCATGGAAAGATAAGGAATGGAGAACTTACCAAAATGATGCTGACAACTCATCAAATGGTCACCCGTAGCTCCTGGAAATCGACGCCAAAGGTAGAGGGTAAAATGAGGGTTTTTTGGACTCAAATGGTAAAAATGTGAAATGGTATGGTAATTTTGGTTATTCACTCATTTTAATTACTTTTTACTATATCAAAAGTGGTTTTTTTATGTTTATTCATTATTTAACCCTAATCACTAATGTTAAAATGAGTGAAATGATTGGCAGGTGCAAAACATGGATGATTATGGACATAATTTTTCCTTGGTGTGGTGTGATTTTGATTGTTTGCTATGGTTTTGACATAAAACCTCGAGCGCCTTTTATCCATTCTTGTGCTTGTGAAAAACATAAGAACGTGATCGAGCGTTGTTTTATCACTTTTCTAGGCTCACTGTGGTTACACGAAAAAGGAATCCCCCCTGGAGTTATCTTTAAGCTCTTTTCAGACTCTCTAAACATGAAAAAATTGTCGAGTGATCTTGCTATTTTCATACTCGTTAAAGTATTTGAAGTATGCGTCCCTTGAGCAATAGTTTAACCCTTTTTCGGTCTTGTTGCATTGTTGTACGAAAAAGGAACTGAGAGAGTTCTCTTTTAAGTGTTTTTCCAAACTCTATAATCTTGAAAAACCTTCGAGTTTACTATCTCTGGACTCGCTAAACAAAAATTGACAGACCCGTAATGGGACCGAACCACTCCTTCTTAGGGTTCATTATAAATACTCTGAGGGACTTGTCCGAAGGATGAGCTTATATCAACAAGCATATGTGATCCTCTTCAAGCTTGCGTAAAAATAAAGAGGTAATTGCCAGAAATGGTGGGGGAAAATTTGGGAAAGGGATATGTTTCATCTTTATGTTAATTGGCAGTAAGTGTCGCTCTCGAACATGACACCCCCTATTCATCATTCAAAGCTGGTTTGGGTAGTCCATTTATCTCTTATTCGATTTGATCAAGGTCTTTCCATGTGTCGTCTTTGAGTCAATGCTGCCAAATCATTGGTCGTGTCTTTCATATGTTCAAGAGAAGTCTGTCTAAAATCTCTATTGAGCCGGCCATATGCAGTTATCCATTCACTCCGTGTCGACCTTCCCTGTGTCCAAGTCTATTTTCCATATACTCTGTTTCACTTTCAAACTCATTTACTCATTTCATGTCATTGATGGGGGATACATCAAGGCCCTCCTGTGACGAGTCTTATTCCGTCGACTTCAACACATTATCCGGAATCAAGACTTAGAAATCATTCAATACCTTGGAGCTTGCATGCCTCAATGGCAAGTTTCCTCGCTTTCGACAGTGGGTTTACATCATTGACCCCTGATCGAAAGATTCTGTCAATTGTTCGACATCAACTCATTTATTCACAGTCGATGGATTGTACTTTAGTACCTTGGGAGTCATTGACATCAATGGTGATTTCCCTCGCACTTGTTAATAGTTACATCAATGGCCGGTAATCAAGTGGTTTCTACCATGTTCGACTTCGACACATGTAATCACGTGGTTAGATTTGTACTTTGGGCGATGAGATTTAAGACCCTGGATATTGTCTTAAGTGATCCAGGTTGCGATGGAGTATGTATAATTTGTGACACATAGATCCACTGTGTATGTTTCGTGGCTATGTCATCTTGACTGAAAATTTGTCGCATAGATCCACAGTGTATTCAGGTGGCTATGCTATATTGTGACGGCATGGATCCACAGTGTATGATTGGTGGCCATGACTTTTGTTTATGATGTCATCAGTCTATGATCTGAATATGGGAATGCCTACCTCAGGAATTGGTATACATGATATTCTGCTGATGCTTGG
This sequence comes from Picea engelmannii, assembly GCA_009831015.1. Classification (NCBI taxonomy): domain Eukaryota; kingdom Viridiplantae; phylum Streptophyta; class Pinopsida; order Pinales; family Pinaceae; genus Picea; species Picea engelmannii. The sequence goes on from ML822393.1 coordinate 42,873, forward strand.
ATGTTTGCAGGTCTCTGATTAGATGTGATCTTGGTTCTTGACACACACATGCATCTTACAAAGTCTATCGACTGTCACTGATTCCACTCTCAGACTTTAGGGGGAATTCTGTTATCCACAATTTTGGTCATCGTGATGATGTTATGATAATGTTATGATAATGGAAAATCAAGCTCTTCACTAAGAACACTTTCCTGAGAAAAGTTACACTTGTCTGCTTCCAGAAATCATGTTTTTTAAAGAGGTTTGCAGGCTACCTATGTACTTGCCTGCGAGAATGCCTGATTCTCGTAGGATGCATTAAGTTGGAGTGCGAGGGGTTCACACTGTACCGAATTGTCAGGGTGCGAACATCTTCTTAAAGAGGAAAAAGATGAAGTTATCGAGCCTTCTAGAAGGGAATCTTCGAGAAGAATGAGTTGGCTAGCGAATGTTTATCTAAGTACTGGTTTTCCTGATATCTTGGGATCATTTCCTATCCAAGTAACTAAACTATCTTCTCCTATATATTGAGGAGATTGCTCATGGAAAAGGTTAGAAGCAAGCTAGCAAGAGATTGATTGGAGAATTATTGAAATCCTGTATGAAGGACTGATGCTACAACAACTAGAGACAACAGCAAGATCATCAAAAGTGGTTGATTTTCTTCATGCATGAGCAAGTGTGCGTGTCAGAGCTAGGAGCCATCGAAAGGAGACCTACGACATCAAGGCTCAGGTTGTAAGTTTCACTTTCAATTAATTCAATACAGTAATATGTCCCTTTCCCATAAAGATGATGTCACTTGATTACATAACGCCTTGATCATATGTATAGACTAGCTATTGAATATATTAATCTGCCTTTACTTTGATTGGTTTGTACTGTTGTGATTTGAACGACGCAATAGCATTGGAGAAAAGCTTGGAACAACAAAGACCTAAGGAAAGCGTTCATAAGGTATGTCCATAATCCTTATCTCTTAGTTCATTCGATAGGCTAGATCTAGGGAAAGTGTATTATTCTATCATGTTTTGTTCTAGATCCAGGTGGATCTAGGGAGATCGGTTTGTGTCCGCACTTACGGATTAATCCTGAAACAAAGGCTACCATAAATGTCTAAATAGCTACCATAAAGAATCCCATACGGGTAGCTAAATAGATATTATAAATTGTCACAATTTTAGTCAACAACGAGAATGAGCACTTTGTACATAACATTCTCAGAAAGGATATTTAAACTCTTAAAGACCTTACTCTTTATTTCACTTTGCCCATTCTGTAAGTAATCTAAATATGCAATATCTTAGAGGGCATATGGAAACATCCTAATAATTGTAGTTAGGGCTAGTAGTACCTACTTGGAAGCTACTAATAGCCTCTATCTCTATAGCCTTACCTTAGGGCAAGAAAGAAAGATTGAAGCTCTCATTCTAGGATGGATGTAAGGCACCATAAAAACCATAGGGAATAGGCTAATACTAAGTCTCTATTACTAATAGATCGATAGGGAAGACGAGTGGTAATCCCCCACCACATTATCCCGCTAATCCCCATATGGGACTTAGATAAGGAAAAACCTTGTTAGATCGGCAAGGATTCCTGGCTAGGAGGACTACCTATATGATAAGAAATATCTCTTCTTTGTAATTCATCCTGAGCTCACACTATAGCTAGCTTTAGCTCACACTATCATCAAGGTGAAGCCTTCACCATTAACTATCATCACTAATCAAACTATGGAACTTAGTTGTTTGTTGCAATGGAGTAGTAGTTCAATCTTAGTTAATATTAGTAGTAGTTAAGGAGCTGTTAGTTGTTCAACAACTATAGTTCAACTTCAGTCCAACTAGTTCTAATTAGTGCAACTCTCCTGAAATGAGAAGAAATTATATTTTGAAAGGTCATTGCTCAGAGAACCCATATCACATACCTGGGTCACCTTCAACATCATGGATGATTTTAGGGGCTAAATTTCCTTCATGGGCTAATTTTCCATGGTTTTTCCAAAAATGAGATTCATTATTTTAAAAATGATTTGCCCAAATTCTATAAGATAAAATTATTTTACCTTAAAAATCGCCAAAATTTTATAAAAACTATATAAAATCCTTAGAAATTTGAATATTTTTACAAAATTGTCGCTAAACATTTATAGTTGGCATATGAAAGGTTGGTAATATTTGCCAAGGTTTCTACATTTTAAAATAAATTTCCATCCTTAAAATCATCCTTATTCAACATAGACCCGAGAAACTAGGACTACCTTGGCAGTCTGCAGTCTATAGTGCATGTTTCCTAAGACTTTTGAGACTCGCATCTATACGTTGAAATTTTCGCATCTATACGTCTTCGCCCTCCTTATGTCAGGCGACCCCTCTGTCCTTTCCATTACGATGTTATGTGAAATCCATCTCTAATAAATCACAATACATCCGCTAAGTGAGTAGTCTATAGAGTAAGTCTCTCTGTTAGAGCTGTAGAGGCCCATGCACTCCACCTTAGAGTGAAAGCCTTGTCCATATAGTTAGTTCTAATTAGTGTAACTTGTAGTTCTACTAGTAGTAGCTAAACACGTGGTGAAGGCCCATTTCGACTTGCTATGGGGTGTTGCCTATTTGACCTAGGACTATGGAGGCTCCTCCTAGACCTATTGAAAAACTATGCTATCCTATCTATGCCTCCTATCTTAGAAGGAAAGAGGAACTTAGTTGAGTGAAAGCGAAGAGGTACTACTTTCCCTAAGGTAACTAGCCTTCTTCAGTCTCCATTATTTGAAAAAGAGAAAGTCGTAAAAGCTATTGTCTTAAGCTTACCATGTAAGAACTACTAGTTGTTTCCGCTCTACTACTTGCTTTAGTACAACTAATAGCCTTAGAGTAAGTCCCATGTTCTCTAACCTCCAACCTACACACCATACACAGGAAGGTGCGGAAGGCCACGATCGTTCACCCGCTCGTTCATGCGTTCACCTTCACAATGTGCCACATCCACTGGTATGGGATGACAAGAAGCTATGACACAGAAGAAGTTACAACACCGAGAAGGGGACAACCCACTCTTATCCCGATAATAAAAAGGCACTCCTCGCATAGCCATTCATAGCCTTGGTTACAACCTCACAGCTATACAAATAAAATAAGATAATAAAGAGAGTCTCCATTCACCTCATATGAAATATGAAAGATGAAGAAGTGCCAGTCCTATAAAAGAAAATAATAGAGAAAAAAAAAATTCCTTAGATCTCGGCAAGTTAGGAGTCTCCATTGGAATATGTAATATGAAATTTGCAAGATGAAACAAAATGATTAATTTACTTATTTGGCTCAGGTTAGGTGTAGGCACTACTTTTGCTTGGAATAGAATTCAAAAAATCTTCTCTGTTAATGTTTTAATTTAGCTAAACCTCGCTTTTAGGGGGGACGAGGCATAGTTTCATATTCCATCGGGGCACTTCAAGTGGATTTTATTATTATTCAATTATACCCTTTCAGGAAGTTTCCCTATGATTCCAAGTGTCACTAATACCTGGGTGTCAATTCCGGTACTAGATGCCAGGTTTCTTTGTTGTATACAACTGAGACTCTCTCTACTATAAGGGGCGCCCATTGTCCTTGCTATATACAGTTGAGACTTGCATATATATCTACGTCACCCATTTAAAAAAAACCAGTGGAATCCATGTTGGTTCGGGGGAATATTTCCAAAACCTTATTGGTGTTTTTGTCTTCTTTGTCACAATCTAATTTGGATGGGTTCAATGAATCATATACTATCGAGGAAAGAAAATGGAGATTCTCCTTAACTCAACTATACCTTTTCATAATGTTTCTCTCTGATAGCCAGGATTCCTTAGAAACCCAAACCAGGCATGTAGACCAACACCTCAGGGAGAAGGGACTATAGCAACTGTTACTATTAAGGTTACCACGTGTCCAGGAAGTTCGTGAGTGAGGTGAGTAAGTAAGATAGAAAATCCTACTCCCATGTTTGTGTGTTGTAGAAAATCCACCCATGTTCATTTGTTTGGTTGGGACATATTCCCAAAACCTCCTCCCCTTCGTACCGTGGATTTCGCGCGATGGCGGCCCTCGTACCTCGGTTGAGTAGGTTCGTACCTCACCCTCTCCGGGTCCTTATTTCACATTTTGCCTTAGTCACAACATATTTTTGAGGAGTTCGGGGAATTCCACACAACATATATCAAGGAACATAACTTGATGTTTTTTATTATTGGAGCATGCCATTTATGGAATTTTTTCTAGAAACCCAGACATACATGTAGACTAGACCTATCAGAAAGAAGGGACTAGAGATCTTCAAGTTCCCACGTTCCTAGTTAAGTTTGTGAGTGAGGTTAGGTAACAAGGGTGTTCATTCCCAAGAGCCCCAAGCCATGTTGTCGTTATTTGTTTGTTGTATGGGACCAAATTTCAAAACCTTCTCATTTGGATTTTTTGTTGTAACAACCTCATTACCCCATCCCGACAGAGTGAGTTAGGTACGGATACTTATTGGAATCTGAGGCTTATTCTTAAGTTGTTGGCCGAGTAGAGGTTTAGATGTAGTTCCTAGTGTGAGGTGACCAATGAACCTAACAACTTGCATATTCATGTGTCGCATCTATATGTTTCACTTGTCCATTCAAAAGAAACTAGTCTCCCTTCCTTCCTTTCTCCCTAAGCTCTAGCGAAGAAGCTTCTTGTTGTTTTGTCCATTCTTTGAAAAGAGAAGAAGAAAGAAATAGGCCTGACTTATAAGAGCGACAAGCGAAGAAGAGGTTGTATCCTCTCTCGACCTGTAGATCTCATAGCAGTCGGACCTACTACTATGTATAACCTATTATTATATGATATCTCCATGGAGACATTGAACTTGTCTGAACTCCATATGTCCAGTGTAATGCTAGTTTTCTATGTCAATTCCATACAAAAAAGAAAAGAATCACTTTGGTAGGTGTGATACTTATACCCATTCCTTAAACAAATCAACTTGTTGAACCCATTTTCTTATTTGGTTGACAACAATATGACAACTTCATCTAATTTGAGGTTGTAGGTATCACCCACCAATACCCAGGTTCCATCTACCCCCATCCATGTTTACGATATATGTTTACCTGTGGTTTCAATACAGGACAGTTACCTGAGTGAGAGCCCCTATGGTTCTACAGATTCAATATAAAGTAATATTAAAGTATGTGCATGCCTAGCATGTTAGGCAAGGAAAGGAAATCCAGTGGATTCAATTCCTATTATTATAGTAGTGTCCAATGGGGAATCAAAAAGGAAGGGGAAAGAATCCAGATAATAGGCCATATTGTGAAATATCTCCGTGGAACCTCAACAACAAATAGGGAGTGTATTATACCTAACATGGAGACCTAGCCATAGATATTGATTCCTTTCCCTTGTAAGGACAAGAACTAGGAGACATGTAAAGGTGACCTACCCCTATGATTGATGACAGCAGGCGGGATGGATTCATTAGTCACCTTCTCCAAGGTTGAACTTTCCGATCGATACAGAATAATGCAATGCATTAATTATGATGCACTTGTTTAGGGTCATAACGGGAGAAGTCATAGCCAATTTCCATTGCCGACATCTGCTAGTCACTAGTGTTTATGCACTTGATGCCGGTACTCCATCCTAGGAGTCAATGTCAATAAGGTGGGTGTCTATGCTTTCTTTTCTTTTTTGGAACCAATGGAGGGATCATTTCTTATTCTTGGATGGATTCTTTTACGTTTTGGAATCGATAAGGAGGTTTTGCCAAGTTGAAGAAAGACCAAGGATATTTTGAAAAAGAACAAGTTGAAAGCCAACTTGATTGCTTTTATATACTTGCACCCCAGCAGACTAGGTAAGCCAGAGTAAGGTGTGGTCCCACAGATGGATGAACAAAGCCCCCAGAACTTTATGCCTTCAGGTCATTGCATATAGACACTCAGTCCCCATCATTCACAACTAGTTATTGCAGTCAGTAAGTGCCAGGAAGAAGGAAGGCCTCTAGCTAGGAGGTTCAGTGCCTTTTTTCTTGCTGGTCAGGATTGACAAATGAAACTTCTTGACAAAGAGAGAGAAGGAACCCTTTAGAAGCAAGATAAGGAAGGAACACATCACTAGTCGAGGCTGAGAAAAGAGAGGGTTAATCATCACTAGCCAAGAGATAGGATAGTATGCCCCTATTGATTCACCATACCCGAAAGAAGAAAAAGGGACTTACCAACAAAAGAAGAAGGAGATATAGCCCACTTTTTATAATCTCATATATAATGCTAGTTATTGTATCCCATAAAGGAAGGGCCTTATTCAAGTAGGATGCACTTATGACATCTTCAACACCACCATTAGTAGGGGGGGGGTGGGTGTCGAGCCCATTGTTGCATCCAGTTCCGGGTTATCCATCTTGCTTCAACTCCTTATCGAGGATCCAATCAATCAAATCGATCAGTTGCCCACTCTGTTTCCTTGAGTAGGGTGGATAAAATGAAAGGCGGAAGTGAAGCATCCCGTGCCATGTGCTTTTTCTCTTTCTGTGTGTTGTCAGTGTTGGCGATGGGAGAAGGGTAAAGGTTAAGGATTTCAATGTTGCACTCACTGCTTCATTCTAGGGGACTTGGGTGGGATGACTCGATTGGTGGGAAGAGGAGGGAGATAGATAAGATATCAGTTTAAAGTATCGGTTTCAATCAATCGATAAATTGGTGGTTTTGTTTGTCGAAGAGGTTGGCTCTTTTCTGGGGAAGACTCCTCCTCCAACTCCTCATCAATAAAGAAATCCAATCAATAATTAGTGCGTTCATTGTGTGTGTTAGTTACAATTTCACTGTGTCATGATGGAAGCAATAAATCAATATATCATTTGGTGGGTTGGTTTGTAAAGTAGGCAGCAAGAAGCAAACCTTTCATTTATTCCCACTGAAGGATAGCTAAAGAAATCACCTAATATTGGGTGAGACCGACGAAAAGGGCTGATCATGATCATAATTAATGAGGGATTCTAGGACTTGAGCCAGCCGCCAATAAAAAGAAAGGATTCTTCTCTACCTTGAACCCAGACAGAACTAGACACCGGTGAGGCGATCCGATCCATTCGATTGAGACAACATTCTTCCATAAATCCATTCACGATAGATGGATCCAGATTTATTAGTATAGAAATTGAACAATATGGCAAATAGACCACCATCCGAGCAATCAGATGGATGGACAAAACAAACATGAATTCAGATACTCCTGGCTATGACCTTCTAGCATCAGCTCTGTATGACTGGTATGAACCTATCTCTCGCAAATAAACATATGTAACACATCTTCTATTCTCTTCATTCCTTCCATCTATCCCAGATAGGAATATTCTCAAGGTTTTGTATTGGTAGAGGCATAGGATCGAGGACTATGGTTCCTCTGTAGAGGGTTTAGCTTTAGTTTGAGCAAGAGTTCGAGGTTCTAGTTCTAGATTCAATGTTGAGGTATGGCATCAATGGGCTAGCTAGGTATCCTAGCTAGTCCTCATTCGTTCTCCCGTGGGAACCCATCTTGAATATGCAGGCCATCAATCAAGCTTTGTCAGTTAAGTTCCAATCTGACCAATCTTACTATGCTTTACACTCACAAAATCTCACACTTGAATGAAGGGAAGGTTTAGCAATATTCAAAACCTTATAAATGACCATTCTAGTAAATTTTATCACTATTACCATTCCACCCTTGATTCATTGCCTTTTGACTCACGCTTCGACGTTTCAATAAATACAATATATGCTCTTTAGGTCCCGACCTGGGCCTTACCCTCCTTGGCTTCGAGCTTCCTAACATTTGAATGCCTACTACCCTGTAGCTGGGTATATGCTCTTCGATCAATAAAAAAGATGTCAGTACGCAGTAATAGTCCCTCAACCCGCCTGTTTACCTGACCCAAAGCTGTCTTATCACAAACGACTGATCGCGAATAACTAAGTACCCAAAAACTACTCGTAAGAATATATGCATGTGGTAATGGTATTCATCTGAAGATGGCCTAATCAATGGAAGGAGGGATGCAAGAGAAGCAGGAGACGAGGGATACGGAAGAACCACAGACCTGTGTCACCTTCAACAAAGACCCGAGAGAAGGAAGTGAAAAGGAAAGACCACATAAAGAAACAATGGCCAAGAGGAGATTCCCCCCCAGTTACCAACAGATGAGATTAAGGCAAGTTGTCACCTAATTAGCATATCTCGAGCCATGTTATGCAACATATTAGATTGATAGATCAATGGCCTACCTAGATCGACACAGACACAAAGTTTCGTTACCCAGACGACGTTGAAAACCTTCTATCTCATTCACGAATTTTTCTTAATCAAATCTCATCTTTTAGGGGATTCACTATTCTGATCAGTGGAATTGAAGTTTATTTTCTTCTTACTGAACCATGCCTTTTCTGTAAGTTGACCTATGAGAAGCGAGATGTCATTGGAGAGATTTAGTTATTTGTCAATGGAATACCTGGTTTGGGGAAAGCACTAACTTTTCTTGATGTAGCTAGTTGATGCCAGGGGGTGATCCAACAAATGTTGGTACTACATGCCAAGTTTTAATGACAGGTTGAAATGCACTCGATCCAAGAGGCGATCTAATAAATGCAAAGAGGAAATGTTGGTAGTCTTAGTTGATGCCAGGTGTTAATGCCAAGAATTTATACACTCAACGTCGATACTATATGCTGGTACTGTTATCGCACAGTTTTTATTTATGGTAATAGGTCAAAAGATAAAGGGATAAACTGGCATAAAAGGAACCAATCCCACCCAATGTCACCTCAATTGGATGGTTCTTTCTATTCTAGGTGGTAAGGCCCAAGGGAGACGTCCCTGGTGACCTGGAGATTTGAGAAGTTGAAGGACGATAAGGAAAAAATGTAGATCCCCCCTCACATGTCACCACCGAGCAGAAGATCTGGCTAAACAACCAATAATAAGAAGTAACTAAAGAAGAAGAAAGCACATGTCCGTGACAAAGTAACAAGAAACTTATACGTGCAAATCTTGGTTAGTACTTCATATATCAAAGATCATCTGCTAAATTCAACATATAAGCAATTATAACAATAAATATTGACGAAGTCAAATGTTTGTCAATACAACAATGAAATAATATCACTCCACCAATAAATACCAAAATGATGTAGTAATCAATATATCCAATCAATCCCTCATTCAATAAATGCTTTAAACACCATTCAATTGCTTATAAAATGAAATGTTGTTGCATCAAGATGAAATAACCAAGGGTGACATCAACATTCTAGGGTTAGTAGGTTAGGGTTAGTGTAGTTAGGGTTTTAGTTTTAAAAGAAGTTTGGAGAGTGTTTGGATCAAATCACTTCAACGCTGGAGGCTTAGATCAATGCCTTAGGGTTTAATGGAGTCAATAAGAAGGACACAAGAGTTGAAGGAGGGTGACTAAAGACTGGAGCGAAGGGTTCTGAAGTGCTACAAAAAAAGGGCTTCAGAAACAAAACCCTAGGGGAGAGAGGCTCACTCCCGTGTTGCTAAAGCAAGGCCTCGTGCTCTCTCCTCCTTCTTTAGATCAAATTGGAAAAATGGCTAGCTGAAGATCAAGCAAAGACAACCAAAGCATGAGGGCTTGAAGAGGCAAGGTGTTGCTCTAGCAAGGCCTTTTTAGCAAACCCTAGAATGGTACGACCCTGGTGTAGAAGAAATAGGCCAAGGACATCTCACTCTCTTTGGCTTCTGGATAGTACGGCTAGCTCAGGGAGAAGAAGAAATGAGAGTGTAATTATGGCTAGGCTCTCCCTTCCTTCTTCAATGGCTAAAAATTTCTCTATCAGGGGACATGAGACAAGGACCAATTAAATGTGCTTGTCACCTAGGGTTTTGATTCAGAAAATTTATAAGTAATGTGCAAGAAATTTAAACTACAACCATTCAATGAGAATTTTTGCAAAAAAAACACTTACAATTCATGAAGAAACAACCATGCAAACCCTAGTTGTAACACCTTCCTTCAAGAGAAACACCATAAATACCAAAAAAGTCTTCCTTCAACAAGTGCGCCTCTCTTAAATCAGCCAAAAACCCCAATAGGGCACTAAAATCAGACCTCACTAATGAGTGAGTGATGAATCATGATCAAAATGAGAGTCAAAACCCTCAATATATAGTGTATCAATGACCTAATTTTACCTTTTAGGTCATAAAAAGGGCGACAAGGCTATAATGTCAAAATCATATTGTTTTTACATTAAATGCTAAGTAAAAATCCCTAATCAAGTAATAATGAGAGTAAAATCCCCTTCAAGGGAGGCACTATCCCTTTCTAGGACAAATGAGACACCAAGGAGAAAAACGTTAGCCCCCTAGGGGCCTCTCCAACATGCCACATGTGCCACTACTGCCCAGTCTACCTCCAAAAGCATCCATGAAGTTGGATGATGTCATGGTGAAGATGGAGACATCCCAAGCCTTTCAAGGTTGGCATTCCACTGAAAAGGGGTCATACTCCCAGGTCTAGTCCTGTCGGAGTGCCTCTGATGAAACGTCCTCTTCCTATCCGGTGCAAAATCCCCGATCCATCTCCATCTTGTCTATACCCCCTGATGGGGTCTCAACATCCATCTAGTGGGATCTTTAGCCCCATGGAGGTCCGAACTAGTCATCTCCCCATGTGTACCAGTCCAAATGGTACCTGTGCGTTGGGCATGGTCCTACACATCAAAAGCTACGCCCTCCATGGGCTCATTAGTGACCGAGATCATAGCAATGTTAATCACATCTCATCATCAATATTATTAAACATATGCATAAAAGCCCTAATACATCATTCAATAGCTCAAAGACATTACAAAAACCTGCAATACAAGATTGGAGAAAAAAGACAAGACATCCTATTGGGCTAGTGTACACAAGAAAAGGAAAGTTTCCAGGAAGGTTTCATCCAAGCCATGTAAGTGAGGTGATGTGGCTAGGGGATGTTCAAACATGTGGGTGCAGTGAGGGCCAAGGATGCATAATGTTATCTATGGGTGCCTTTGTAGAAGGTGAGTTGTACCTATCATGGATGCATTTTTTCCAAGCCCATTCTTGCCTTTATTCTTTTTCTTGATTTATTCTTTTATTTGCTTTTTCTTCTTCTTTTTTCTTTTATTCAAGGGCTAACCAGAGGAAACTGCCTTGGCATGGTGACCAGAGCTGACAATGTTACCCACAAGTACTTTCACAAATATGATAAGGTTGGCTCGTGATGAGACCCCCTTTCCCTTGGCCATGCAACCAAAGGTAACTTCCCTGGCATAGTAACCAGATGGTGGCAATGTCATATTGTTAGATACCCATGAACCTAATAGGCTAGCTCGTGATGAGACCCCCTATCCTCTGACTAGGTCTTGTTTGCTATTTTTTGGGTCCCTCTTGTTTCTTGCTGAGAGGCCTTTTATTGCCTTCTCGGGGATCCCTAGACGAAGCATCTCGAGGTTTCATTTTTAGGCTTTTATCTTTTACCAGTTGCTTTTACCTTCTGAGCCTTTAGCCCCTTCTTCCAACGAGATAAGGTGCAATCCTACAAATAGGTCAACCCAATGCCTGGACAAGGTGAATGGGATAGATGAGCGAGGGATTAGATGAAATAGTGGTGCTATGATGGGAGCAGATGATGGCTTTTCAGAAATTCCCCCAGTGGAAAACCAAGACCTATGGGCACAGGCTTGCAAGGGCACCCTGTCAATTTCCCCAAGCATGGTCAGGTGGGCTAATGTAAGATCCAAGTAGTTGTTAGAGATAAAAGGAATTAGATGCATATATTTAAAGGTTTCAATGATCAAAAGTGACACATACCATGATACCTAGACCAATTACCTCATGGAGCAAGAACCTCTTCTGATATAGGACCAAGTTGATGGCGATGGATGTTGTTGCTACTGACAAGACAAATCTGATGGAAGAAGAAAAGGATGGGCCCTGCAGGGCCATGCTCAGGTCAATCCTCCTCTCGGTACTCCATGTCTAGGACCTGTGGTCCTCGAGACATGATCTCCTAGTTGTCCCTAAAAAATGGGGATAACATGTACTACATATGTTGCTCGATCAGTCGATCCAAGAGGCGATAGAAGTTTCTTATCTTATTATTGGATCATTACGTATATAGCAAAAGAACATAATTGTGTTACTTCCTCATCCATGGGGATACTCAATGGGGCACAAATACACATAGAGAAACACATAGAGGTTAGGTTACCCAATGATATGGGGTTACCAATGAGGTTACACGTAGAGTATTCATTGAGCTACAACGTAGAGCTACACATACTGCATAGACACATATATTGCCAGGAGGGAGGTAGCCATGTTGATTCAAGTGATTTAGAGTTTTATTTAGTGCTACCAAGTTCGACACAGGCACAAACTACCTCTCCAAAGATATACATATCTCTATACAAGACTCTATATATCTTTATAACAATATCTATACCAATATCTCTCTATACAGATATACATCTCTAGGGGTTCTCGCTTCACGTTAAATAAAGCAAGACCTTAGGGCCGCTAAGGCTAAGGCTACCAGACTAATTGCTAGGCATACATGCATTTACAATTTCTAATCACATACGCATTTTATTGGAACTAATTATTTGAACTTATCCTAATTCCCCATTTTTGTCTAATAACAACTTGTTTTGATCAGGTCATAGGCAACATAATCCCATGCTCTTATGTTGTACTCAATATGCCATGCCCTTGGCAATTACCCAGAGAGTGCTATTTTTTATGCGACATTCATATGTTTCTAAGAGATATCGGTCTCTACTGGAACCTAACCAATGTATCTACTATTGTATCAATTTTCAATGTTATAAATAGGAAACATTAACACATATTTGTTGAGCATATCTTTAGAAAAAGAAAATTAAGTACTGGGAATTTAGTCGCATAATCACGAGAGTAGCTAGGAATCAATCACACATAAAGCTGGCACACTCTTGAACTCTATGGAACTTACTAAGGATGAAGGCTAGTGTCCGTAAGGCTAGTTTCCATGGAGCTTACTCTAAGGACCATAGCTTAAGGAGATGCAATCTGAAGATGTGAGTGAGTTGCATAGACACAAAGAGAGAGACTCGAGAAAGTCGTTAGATAGAGAGAGATCTGATAAAGCTTGATTTATTGATTGACTTGCCTCGACAAAGCTTGATTGATTCACCTGCCTCTTTTCTCTATGAGTGAGTGATAACGTACTAGCACCAACCCTCTAATTCACCAATCCTCATTTGAGTCAAAAAAATGTGTACTATTACCAATATCCGACACACTTATTTACTGATTGATTTGAAAGTAATTGTTTCAATATACTTATAAGAACTGTGGACTGTAAGGAAGGAAGGGCTCTAAAGCAGATTCTCAGGTAAGGCAGATTCAGGTAATAAGGTAAGCTCGGGCGAGGACTTCGGTGAGAGACAGGTGAGGCAGGACCCTAGGCAGCCTCAAGTAAGGTAGGCTCCAGTAAAGCAGGCTCGGGCAGACTTAGATAAGGCAAACTCAGATAAGTCAAAATCAGGTGGGCTCAGGTGAAGCAGGCCCCTAAGACAGATTCAGGTAAGTTAAGGTAAGGTGAGGCATATTTGGGTAAGTTAGGCTCAGGCAAGTTTGGCTCAGATGGGTACCTTTTTAGGTAGACTCAAGTAAGTAATGGCCCTTTCATATGGACTCAAATCAGACTTAGGTAAGGTGATATAGATTCAGGTCAGACATGCTCAGGCAGAGACCGAATGAAAATATAAGATTACTTGTTGGCTGATATTGACCTAATTGTTTTCCTTCAAGGTTGAGCAGCCAGAAGTGGTGTAAGAAGGTAATGACCAGTTGTCGCACCTTCCTTTTTTATAAGTGTGGGGTCAACTGCATCTTTTTTCTTTTGTAAGTGTGGGGTAAAGTAAAGACCTATTTCGCCTACCGTGCTCTTCATAAGCGTAGGAGAAGGACCTGTTTTTACCCTCAATGTTGGTTGGTTGGCTGGTTAGTCACTGTTGCCGCTATCTTCATATGATTACCGTTACTGCATTAATATCTTCTTATTGATAGTTGTTCATATCAGCCAGATAAGGTAGAAGTTAGTGATCAGACAACAACTCTGGGAGACCATGACCGTACTACATACATATTTGTTCACTTGCAACCGCCGCTTTTTATAACAAGTAAGGTAGATTCGGAAACATACTTTCTTTATTGATTGGTCTACTTATGAAACAAGGCACTTCAACATTAATAAGCTTGAAGCCGAGTAGGGTGAGAGATTAGGCCGGGACCTAAAGAACGTATATTTTCTTTCTTGAAAAGAAGCTAGAGCATGAGTCGTAGGGCACGAGTCAAGGGTGGACCTTAAGTGACGATATAACGCGCTCAAAGGGATATTGAGATAGTTTTCATAAATTGTTGTAAGATGCTACCCTCCGACCCAATCTAGATGACTTAAATGTAGCAGAGCTGGTATCGTGGAAATCAGAGTAATTCGCCTAGGGTAGGGATGGATTTGTTAAATAGAAGAAGGTTAAAAATCAATTATTGGGAGTACTTAATTGGCCCAATGGCCTACTTGCTCGGTGATAAAGAAACCAACCTTCATTAGGCATTTAGCTAGGTTCCATTAGTAGATGGGACTTTCTTGATTGGAACTTCATGGGAGCATGATTTCCATGACATTTTTCTTTCTTGAGAAGTCGAAGCATACGATGAATGAATTACAGATCGTATGATTGATGGATGAGGCCATGAGTAAAGGGTGGACTGGAAGTGGCGATAGCAGGCGTTAGAAAAGGAATTGGGATGGTTTTCGGCATTGACCTAAGCTCCCTTGTTCAGTCTTCACTTTAGTCTCTGGTGAAGTGATTATGATTTAGTATAAGTTGTAAGGCTTATCAGTTGGCACCCACCTATGAAGACAACCATCCAGATAGAGACTTGATAAAGCTTGATGCATATTCGCCTCGCTCTCGACAAAGCTTAATTGATTGATTCGTCTTAATATACTTTAATAGACCTTTACTCACACCAACCCTTTGAAAGAGGGTTGGTATGGAGGGATTGTAGAAGGAATAATAGGGTTCTATACCCAATTGTACTATGGATTTAGGTGTGTGTTTTATGTGTTTTTCATCAAATTTGGGTTTTTTGTTTTATGTGTTTTTCATCAAAACTTAGCCTGGAGGCCAATTTTATGCTCCAATGCTCCAGCTCCATGCAACCTGTCACACAACAACACAATGCATGTCAGGGGTTATCATGCAACATCATGCAACACACAAGACACGAGTTAACCACAACATATGAAATCGAGACACCATATCAACTCAAAGCCAGTACCCAAGCTCCAACGCAAAGTCATAAGGGACAAGATGACTACATTTATTTTGAAGAATCTTCCAGAGCAAAAGAAGGGAGGAAAAGATAAGAAGACTGTGAGAAGAGAAGAAAATGAACGTTTGAAAGTAGGAGAAGCTATTGATGAAGAAAACAAGAAAGTCAAGAAAGAATCCAAGAAAAAAGGCCATGAGGTTGCGTCCAAAGTTTCCAAGAAGAAAACTGGTTCTGATGAAGACCGTTCCCCTCCTGGAAGCCATGTTGATGAAAACGAGGAGGATGATGAAGTGCAAAGGGAGACTAACACTTCTCTTGAAGCTGCACAACAATGAATCAGAGAGAAATTGACTTCTGCTACAAGTAAAATGGTCATGTTAGATACCCTGGAAGAACATATATCTAAGCCAAAAAAGAAGCTACAGGCAAGAATGAAAAGGTTAAAGTTGATAAGAAGTCTAAAGCTGAAAATGGTGATGAGGTAGCCGAGAAGCCCATGGAAAGAAATGTCGAGGAGACTGTTCTGAGTAAATTGAATACAATGAGTATTCATGATGAGCTTCTTGTTCCTTTCAAGGAGCACTTGAATAATGGAGACACTCCTAAACAGTTACAAAACTACATGCAAGCTTCAGATGGTTCTCCATAGGAAATCATGAATACCTATTTTGAAGCCCTTTTCGAGGGTGTCGACAAAGGATTTTTGAAAGAGGTGTCTAGCAAGAAAGGCTATTTATCTGGAGTTGTGCAAGATGAAAATTCTCAGTCGATGCTTCTTGGTGCTATAAAGCATACTTATCAAGGATTTGGTAAGCGCTCTATGGATGTTGTGCAGTTTGATATGACTAAGAACCACTTTTTGGTTGCTGGAGATGAATATATGATCAAATTTTCGGACATGGACAATATAAACATGCTGACAATTATTTATGTTGAGGGTGTATTAGCTAGTACTCCTCGTCTCCGCTTCAACAAGGAAGGGACATTATTGGTGGTTTTCAACCAATGATAACGGCATCAAAATCTTAGTCAATGCTGATGGCCTTCGATTATTGCGCTCATTTGAGAATCGTACCTTTGATGCAGTAAGAGTTCCTTCTGATACGAAGGTGTCAGTAGTAACTCAATTTGGCATCTGCAAGCATGCCTGTGGCACAAACTGTTGGGGGATCTGATTGGGTTGCTTCTATAGTTTCCATGGTTGGATTGAATGGTCTGGATTCTAGGAGTGTTGAAGCTACAGGTATCATGGCAGATTGACAACAAAAAAGGATCTATCACTGGTGGACAACCAAGTGGATAGGGAGTTCCATTTAATCAATGACACCTCTGGTGCATGGAGATAGAGCATAGTTTATCCAAGTTTTCAA
Organism: Picea engelmannii; assembly: GCA_009831015.1. Lineage (NCBI taxonomy): Eukaryota > Viridiplantae > Streptophyta > Pinopsida > Pinales > Pinaceae > Picea > Picea engelmannii. The sequence goes on from ML822393.1 coordinate 59,578, forward strand.
GGAAATCAACCACCCAGATGTCCACGACATAAAATAAACACCTGTTGAAAGGATTTGAGTTTAATTTCGAAATTCGGAGGAGAAATATCAGTGGGCAGAGGATCAAAGCTCTGATTTTATGCTTAGATCCATAATAACAAAACATGACACTTGGAAGGAGGTGGCAGAGTATCCCTGTTTTTGAGAAATCCTTTCAAATGCAACTGGCAGTCAAGATACCAATTCCACCAGAACAAATGAGGCAGATCCAGAATCCGAGGTAGTAGTTGAGGAAGAAGTGATCTAAAGATATATATCCTATATTTTATAAAACAAATGGCATCTTGATCATCGTCAGGTGGAAATTTAATTTCATTCATGACAAATGGAAGCTTCAACATTCTAGATTCCAAGGAATTTCAATTTCATTAGCTATAGCATTTCGAAGACAATTTACATGTGTCATTTTATATAACTAATCTTCTATTATTAGAAACTGAAATTAGAGCTCGAGTCTTTTGAAGGCTGAAGGCATTTTTTTTTCTATATGGGCACATATAAAAAATGAAGGGAGGGTTCGACCTGTGAGGGGGTTGATTTGTTTTTTGGTGGACTGTAGGTCTTGCTATTTCAGGAGGTTTTGTTTGTACTTTTGAATGATTAACCAGTAATAGAGAAGTGCATTTACAAGATTCTTGTGTAGGAGCATTGGTGGTGTGTTCCTTTTCTTTTTTTAGTTATATTTTTGCTATCATTCACGCACTTTAATTTCTTATTATTGAAAGAGAGTAATGGAGAATAATTTATGTATGCATACTCTTTGTCTAATTTTTCAATAATCTATATGTTATTCATCTGAAGATTTACAAAGGAATTCTTAACTACTCCTCTGTTCAGTGGATCTCTCCCTTTTCACCCCATTCATCCGCACTAAATCTAAGATGATCCAACAGTTGTTACTATCTTTCCCTGTGGAGACATTTACGTCTAGATCTGAGCTGATCCTTACTTTATAAATTGACCTCATAACCCAATGGTGAGCTGAGCAACTTGTCAACCAAACCCTCATCTAAATATTTCAAAAACTCTGACCCCATACTTTCATAGCTAGACTAACATCTATCTGATACAAACCAAGTTAAATCGAATAGAGAGATCCCTCTCTAAGTCTTAGAGGGCTATATCCAAGACTCCAAGTGGTTGAAACAGTTACCTCTGTCAATTTCTACCTCAGCCTGAGAAATTACAGAGTGCTAACATTTTGGCGACCATATTGGGGAACGAGTTGTCGAGTTCTCCAGAAAAATATATCAAGCTCAGATTTGACTTCTGATGGTGAAAAGAAGCCAAACAAAGGAAGGTTGTACCATTCACCTGGCGACTCCATTGTTCAAGATCCCGAGCTTCAAATTTCACAAGCGACTTTACTGTCAAAGAATCCATATTTCAAAGCATTGATGATGCTTCAAGATGACAGGGTATGTGGAAAATCCTATATCTTGTGAAGCTATAAAAGAATTTAGGAATGAGTTAGCAAATTTTCAAATTGATGAAGTTTTGTTAACAATCGTGTTTCATTGTTGGAAATCGAGAAAATTTTCTCATGAATTTAAAATTTGTGTTCTCCAGTTGTTTGCTGAAAGACTTGAAAAGGATATTGAACTCTTGAATACTCAGATTCAGCTCTACAGTTTCCAACATCCAAAATAGTTTTTTGAAAATCTTCAATCTCCAAAATCAAAGGAGATTGTATTACCTGTTGATGTGCAGATTGATGGTGATTATGTTTTCAAGTACAAAACTGAAGTTGTAGTTGTAGGGTTTAATTTTGAGGACGCAACTAATCAACTAGTCATTGAAGATCTAGAAGCAAATATCATGCATCATGCTTTAATTGATCTTATAGTGGATTACATGGAGGTTTATGTTAGCTTGAGTTTTCAAACATGTATTCTCTATAAAGACCAAATATGTCAACAGTTTCCATTTCATATTACGAGGACACATGATCAAGGTATACTTAGTATTTCACTGACATGCAATCAAGTTGTCCATTTGTTTTTGCAGCTACTTGACTGGCTTCATTGGCATTTCTGTATTACCTGATTTAGAAAAATTATCAAGTAGATTAGGGTAGGTAGATGGGTGCAAATAAGTTCAGTAATCTGAGCATCTTTCTAGTTTCAGTTTCAGATTGCTTTTCAGTTTTTCAGTTCAAGTGTGATCCAGACTTCAGTTTGCAGAGAGTTTTGATTTCAGTTCAAGATTTTCAGCTACTAGGGATTTTGTAGCAGATCGGGTCGCACATTGGGGAACAACCCAATGGATAAGGCACTAATTATCAAGTTCCCAGATTTCAACGGTTCTAGACATCTCCTTCGGAGATATCTTCCCCAGGTGGAGCCTATGTTAGAACCCTATATAATAGGGGAATCAATATTCTGACTAATATCTATCTATTTCAGGCATTATGCTTTTGCTCACAATGCACAACAAAGGTGTAAAAGCAGGAGAAATCTCTCAATTCACCTTAGCTATTATCACACAAGAGTTTTTGTTTTCGGTGGTTAAAGAGTAGAGTCTCATGTTATGTTAGATACCGAAAGAGAGAGCTTTCAGTCGCTTAGAATCCAATTTTTGTGTACCCCTAGCTATCGAAAGCCTATAGCCAGATTAAAAAATGGCTCTCTTATATTCATATTCATCATCCTGACCTTTGTATTTCTGTCATTTCTCGAGCGTTCTGGAATTTTTTCTGAGTTTTCTATCCCTTGGACACATCATGGGGCATATTCTTTAGTGGTTTCTGAGCTTCTACCCTAAATTTGGGTTTTTTGTTTTATGTGTTTTTCATCAAAACTTAGCCCGAAGGCCAAGTTTACGCTCCAATGCTCTAGCTCCATGCAACCTGTCACACAACAACACAATGCATGTCAGGGGTTATCACACAACATCATGCAGCACACAAGTCATGGGTTAACATCAACATACGAAATCGAGCCACCATATCAACTCAAAGTGAGTACCCAAGCTCCAGCGCAAAGTCATAAGGGACAAGTTGACTACATTTATTTTGAAGAATCCGCCAAAGAAAAAGAAGGGAGGAAAAGATAAGAAGGCCATGAGAAGAGAAGAAAAGGAACGTTTGAAAGCAGGAGAAGCTATTGATGAAGAAAACAAGAAAGTCAAGAAAGAATCTAAGAAAAAAGGCCATGAGGTTGCGTCCAAAGTTTCCAAGAAGAAAATTGGTTTTGACGAAGATCGTTCCTCTCCTGGAAGCCATGTTGATGAAAACGAGGAGGATGGTGAAGTGAAATGGGAGACTAACACTTCTCTTGAAGCTGCACAACAATGAATCAGAGAGAAATTGACTTCTGCTACAAGTGAAATGGTCATGTTAGACACCCTGGAAGAACATATATCGAAGCCCACAAAGAAGTCTGTAGGAAAGAATGAAAAGGTTGAAGTTGATAAGAAGTATAAAGATAAAAATGGTGATGAGGTAGCCGAGAATCCCATGGAAAAAAATGTCGAGGAGACTGTTCTGAGTAAATTGAATACAATGAGCATTCATGATGAGCTTCTTGTTGCTTTCAAGGAGCACTTGAAGAATGGAGATACTCCTAAAAAGTTACAAAACTACATGAAATCTTCAGATGGTTCTCCAAAGGAAATCATGAATGCCTATTTTGAAGACCTTTTCGAGGGTGTCGCCAAGGGATTTTCAAAAGAGGTGTCTAGCAAGAAAGGCTATTTATCTAGAGTTGTGCAAGATGAAAATTCTCAGTCAATGTTGCTTGGTGCTATAAAGCGTACTTATCAAGGATTTCGTAAGCACTCTATGGATGTTGTGCAGTTTGATACTACTAAGAACCACTTTTTGGTTGTTAGAGATGAATGTATGATCAAATTTTGGGACATGGACAGTATAAACCTCCTGACAACTGTTGATGTTGAGGGTGTATTAGCTAGTACTCCTTGTCTCCAATTCAACAAGGAAGGGACATTATTGGTTTTTTTCAACCAATGATAATGGCATCAAAATCTTAGTCAATGTTGATGGCCTTCGATTATTGTGCTCATTTGAGAATCGTACCTTCGATGCAGCAAGAGTTCCTTCTGATACGAAGGTGTCAGTAGTAACTCAATTTGGCATCTACAAGAACGCCTGTGGCACAAAATGTTGGGAGATCTCATCGGGTTGCTTCTATAGTTTCCATGGCTGGATTGAATGGTGTGGATTCTAAGAGTGTTGAAGCTATAGGTCTCGTGGCAGATTGACAACAAAAAAGGATCTATCATAGGTGGACAACCAAGTGGACAGGGAGTTCCATTTAATCAATGACACCTCTAGCGCATGGAGATAGAGCATAGTTTATCCAAGATTTCAAGGAAATCAACCACCCATATGTCCATGACATAAAATAAACACATGTTGACAAGATTTGAGTTTAATTTCCAAATTTGGTGGAGAAATATCGGTGGGTAGAGAATCAAACCTCTTATTTTATGCTTAGATCCATAAGAACAAAACATGACACTTGGAAGGAGGTGGTAGAGTATCCCTGTTTTTGAGAAATCATTTCGAATGCAGCTGGCAGTCAAGACACCAATTCTGCCAGAACAAATGAGGCAGCAGTTGAGGAAGAAGTGATCTAAAGATATCTATCCCAAATTTTATAAAACAAATGGCATCTTGATCATGGTCAGGTGGCAATTTAATTTCATTCATGAGAAATGGCAACTTCAACATTCTAGATTTTATGGAATTCCGATTTCATTAGCTATAGCAGTTCGAAGACAATTTACATGTGTCATTTTATATAACTACTCTTCTATTATTAGAAACTGAAATTAGAGCTCAAGTCTTTTGAAGGCTAAAGGCATTTTTTTTTTCTATATAGGCACATGTAAAAAATGAAGGGAGGGTTCGACCAGTGAGAGGGTTGATTTGTTTTTTGGTGGACTATAGGCCTTGGTATTTCAGGAGGTTTTGTCTGTACTTTTGAATGGTCAACTAGCAATAGAGAAGTGCATTTACAAGATTCTTGTGTAGGAGCATTGGTGGTGTGTTCCTTTTTTGTTTTTAGTTATCTTTTTGTTGTCATTCACGCACTTTCATTTCTTATTATTGAAAGAGAGTAATGGAAAAGAATTTATGTATGCATACTCTTTGTCTAATTTTTCAATAATCTATATGTTATTTATCTGAAGCTTTACAAAGGAATTCTTAACTGCTCCTCTGTTCAGTGGATCTCTCCCTTTTCACCCCATTCATCCGCACTATATCTAAGACGATCCAATAGTTGTTACTATCTTGCCCTGTGGAGACATTTACCTCTGATCTGAGTTGATCCCTACCTTATAAACATACCCCATAGCCTAATGGTGAGCTGAGCAACTTGTCAACCAAACCCTCATCTAAATATTTCAAAAACTCCGACCCCATACTTTCATAGCTAGTCTAACATCTATCCCATACAAACCAAGTTAAAGCGAATAGAGAGAGCCCTCTCTGAGTCTTGGAGGGCTAGATCGAAGAATCCAAGCAGTTGAAACAACTATCTCTATCAATTTCTCCCTCAGCCTAAGAAATTATAGAGCGTTAACATTTTGGCGACCATACCGAGGAACAAGCTGTCGAGTTCTCCAGAAAAATATATCAAGTTGAGATTTGACTTATGATTTTGAACATAAACCAAACACAGGAAGGCTCTACCATTCACCTGGCGACTCCATTGTTCAAGATCCCAAGCTTCAAAGTTCACAAGTGACTTCATTGTCGAAGAATCTAGATTTCAAAGCATTGATGATGCTTCAAGATGACAGGGTATGTGGAAAATCCTATATCTTGTGAATCTATAAAAGAATTCAGGAATGAGTTAGCAAATTTTCAAATTGATGAAGTTGTGTTAACAGCCGTGTTTCATTGTTGGAAATCAAGAAAAATTTCTCATGAAGTTAAAATTTGTGTTCTCGAGTTGTTTGCTGAAAGACTTGAAAAGGATATTGAACTCTTGAATACTCAGATTCAGTCCTACAGTTTCCAACATCCAAAACAGTTTTTTGAAAATCTTCAATCTCCAAAACCAAAGGAGATTGTATTACCTGTTGATGTGCAGATTGATGGTGATTATGTTTTCCAGTACAGGACTGAAGTTGTAGTTGCAGGGTTTAATTTCGAGGATGCAACTAATCAACTAGTCATTGAAGATCTAGAAGAAAATATCATGCATCATGCTTTAATTGATCCTATAGCGGATTACATGGAGGTTCATGTTAGCTTGAGTTTTCAAACATGTATTCTCTATAAATACCAAATATGTCAATAGTTTCCATTTCATATTACAAGGACACATGATCAAGGTATACTTAGGATTTCACTGATAAGAAATCAAGTTGTCCATTTGTTTTTGCGACTACTTGATTGACTTCATTGGCATTTCTGTATTACCTGATTCAACAAAATTATCAAGTAGATTTGGGTAGGTAGATGGGTGCAAATAAGTTTAGTACTTTGAGCATCTTTCTAGTTTCAGTTTCATATTGCTTTTTAGTTTTTCAGTTCAAGTGTGATCCAAAATTTAGTTTGCAGAGAGTTTTGATTTCAGTTCAAGATTTTCATCTACCAGGGATTTTGTAGCAGATTAGGTTGCACATTGGGGAACAACCCAATGGATAAGGCATTGATTATCAAGTTCCCAGAGTTCAGCAGTTCTAGACATCTCCTTTGGAGATATCTTCCCTAGGTGGAGCCTATGTTAGAACCCTATATAATAGGGGAATTAGTATTCTGACTAATATCTATCTATTTCAAGCATTACGCTTTTTCTCATGACACACAATAAAGGTGTAAAAGTGGCAGAAATCTCTCAATTCACCTCAGCTCTTATCATGAAAGAGTTTTTGTTTTCGATGGTTAAAGAGTAGAGTCTCATGTTATGTTAGCTACCGAAAGAGAGAGATTTCAGTCACTTAGAATCCAATTTTTGTGTTCGCCTAGCTACCGAAAGCCTGCAACCATATTAAAAAATGGCTAATTGATCTTCATATTCACCATCCTGGCCATTGTATTTCTGTCATTTCTCAGGCGTTTCTGAATTTTTTCAATTTTTCTAGCCCGTGGACTTATCATGGGGCATATTTTTTAGTGGTTTTCGATCTTCTGCCCTAAATTTTGGTTTTTTGTTTTATGTGTTTTTCATCAAAACATAGGCCAGAGGCCAAGATTACGCTCCAACGCTCCAGCTCCATGCAACCTGTCACACAACAACACAACCTATGTTAGGGGTTAGCATGCAACATCATGCAGCACACAAGACATGGGTTAACAACAACATACGAAATCGAGCCACCATATCAACTCAAAGCCAGTACCCAAGCTCCATTGCAAACTCATAAGGGACAAGCTGACTAGATTTATTTTGAAGAATCCGTCAGAGAAAAAGAAGGGAGGCAAAGATAAGAAGGCCATGAGAAGAGAAGAAAAGGAACGTTTGAAAGCAGGAAAAGCTATTGATGAAGAAAACAAGAAAGTCAAGAAAGAATCCAAGAAAAAAGGCCATGAGGTTGCATCCAAAGTTTCCAAGAAGAAAACTAGTTCTGATGAAGATCGTTCCCCTCCTAGAAGCCATGTTGATGAAAACAAGGAGGATGATGAAGTGCAATGGGAGACTAATACTTCTCTTGAATCTACACAGCAACGAATCAAAGAGAAATTGACTTCAGATACAAGTGAAATGGTCATGTTAGACACCCTAGAAGAACATACATCTAAGCCAACAAAGAAGTCTGCAGGCAAGAATGAAAAAGTTGAAGTTGATAAGAAGTCTAAAGCTGAAAATGGTGATGAGGTAGCAGAGAAGCCCATGGAAAAAAATGTTGAGGAGACTGTTCTGAGTAAATTGAATACAATGAGCATTCATGATGAGCTTCTTGTTGCTTTCAAGGAGCACTTGAAGAGTGGAGATACTCCTAAACAATTACAAAACTACATGCAATCTTCAGATGGTTCTCCACAGGAAATCATGAATTCCTATTTTGAATCCCTTTTCGAGGGTGTCGGCAAAGGATTTTCGAAAGAGGTGTCTAGCAAGAAAGGCTATTTATCTGGAGTTGTGCAAGATGAAAATTCTCAGTCGATGCTTATTGGTGCTATAAAGCGTACTTATCAAGGATTTCGTAAGCGCTCTATGGATGTTGTGCAGTTTGATATGACTAAGAACCACTTTTTGGGTACTAGAGATGAATATATGATCAAATTTTGGGACATGGACAGTATAAACCTGTTGACAACTGTTGATGCTGAGGGTGTATTAGCTAGTACTCCTCGTCTCCACTTCAACAAGGAAGGGACATTATTGGTTGTTTTCAACCAGTGATAATGGCATCAAAATCTTAGTCAATGTTGATGGCCTTCGATTATTGTTCTCATTTGAGAATCGTACCTTTGATGCAGCAAGAGTTCCTTCTAATACGAAGGTGTCAGTAGTAACTCAATTTGGCATCTGCAAGCATGCCTGTGGCACAAACTGTTGGGGGATCTGATCGGGTTGCTTCTACAGTTTCCCTGGCTGGATTGAATGGTGTGGATTCTAGGAGTGTTGAAGCTAGAGGCCTCGTGGTAGATTGACAACAAAAAAGGATCTATCATAGGTGGACAACCAAGTGGACAGGGAGTTCCATTTAATCAATGACACCTCTAGCACATGGATATAGAGCATAGTTTATCCAAGTTTTCAATGAAATCAACCACCCAGATGTACACGACATAAAATAAACACCTGTTGAAAAGATTTGAGTTTAATTTCCAAATTTGGTGGAGAAATATCGGTGGGCATAGGATCAAACCTCTGATTTTATGCTTAGATCCATAATAACAAAACATGACACTTGGAAGGAGGTGGCAGAGTATCCTTGTTTTTGAGAAATCCTTTCGAATGCAGCTGGCAGTCAAGAAACCAATTCCACCAGAACAAATGAGGTAGATCCAAAATCCGAGGCAACAGTTGAGGAAGAAGTGATCTAAAGATATCTATCCCATATTTTATAAAATAAATGGCATCTTGATAATCATCAGGTGGCAATTTAATTTCATTCATGACAAATGACAGCTTCAGCATTCTAGATTCCAAGGAATCTCGATTTCATTAGCTATAGCAATTCTAAGACAATTTACATGTGTCATTTTATATAACTGATATTCTATTATTAGAAACTTAAATTAGAGCTCAAGTGTTTTGAAGGCTGAAGGCATTTTTTTTTCTATATAGGCACATGTAAAAAATGAAGGGAGGGTTCGACCTATGAGGGGGTTGATGTTTTTTTTGGTGGACTGTAAGCCTTTCTATTTCAGGAGGTTTTGTCTGTACTTTTGAATGATTAACCAGTGATAGAGAAGTGCATTTACAGGATTCTTGTGTAGAAGCATTGGTGGTGTGTTCCTTTTCTGTTTTTAGTTATCTTTTTGTTGTCATTCACGCATTTTCATTTCTTATTATTGAAAGAGAGTAATGGTGAAGAATTTATGTATCCATACTCTTTGTCTAAATTTTGAATAATTTATATGTTTTTCATCTGAAGCTTTACAAAGGAATTCTTAACTGCTCCTCTGTTCAATGGATCTCTCCCTTTTAATCCCATTCATCCACACTAAATCTAAGACGATCCAACAGTTGTTACTATATTTCCCTGTGGAGACATTTACCTCTAGATATGAGCTGATCCTTACCTTATAAATAGACCCCATAGCCCAATGGTGAGTTGAGCTACTTGTCAACCAAACCCTCATCTAAATATTTCAAAAAATCTGACCCCATACTTTCATAGCTAGCCTAACATCTATCCCATACAAACCAAGTTAAAGCGAATAGAGAGAGCCCTCTCTGAGTCTTGGAGGGATAGATCCAAGACTCCAAGTGTTTGAAATAGTTACCTCTGTCAATTTCTCCCTCAGCCTGAGAAATTACAGAGCGTTAACATTTTGGTGACCATACTGGGGAACGAGTTGTCGAGTTCCCCAAAAAAATATATCAAGTTCAGATTTGACTTCTGATGGTGAACAGAAGCCAAACACAGGAAGGTTGTACCATTCACCTGGTGACTCCATTGTTCAAGATCCTGATCTTCAAAGTTCACAAGTGACTTCACTGTCGAAGAATCGAGATTTCAGAGCATTGATGATGCTTCAAGATGACTGGGTATGTGGCAAATCCTATATCTTGTGAAGCTATAAAAGAATTCAAGAATGAGTTAGCAAATTTTCAAATTGATGAAGTTTTGTTAACAACCATGTTTCATTGTTGGAAATCGAGAAAATTTTCTCATGAAGTTAAAATTTGTGTTCTCTAGTTATTTGTTGAATGACTTGAAAAGGATATTGAAGTCTTGAATACTCATATTTAGTCCTACAATTTCCAACATCCAAAACAGTTTTTTGAAAATATTCAATCTCCAAAACCAAAGGAGATTGTATTACCTGTTGATGTGCAGATTGATGGTGATTATGTTTTCAAGTACAACACTGAAGTTGTAGTTGCAGGGTTTAATTTTGAGGATGCAACTAATCAACTAGTCATTGAAAATCTAGAAGCAAATATCATGCATCATGCTTTAATTGATCCTATAGCGGATTACATGGAGGTTCATGTTAGCTTGAGTTTTCAAACATGTATTCTCTATAAAGACCAAATATGCCAACAGTTTCCATTTCATATTATGAGGACACATGATCAAGGTATAATTAGGATTTTACTGATAGGCAATCAAGTTGTCCATTTGTTTTTGCAGCTACTTGACTGGCTTCATTGGCATTTCTGTATTACCTGATTCAACAAAATTATCAAGTAGATTAGGGTAGGTAGATGGGTGCAAATAAGTTCAGTACTCTGAGCATCTTTCTAGTTTTAGTTTCATATTGATTTTCATTTTTTGAGTTCAAGTGTGATCCAGAATTCAGTTTGTAGAGAGTTTTGAAAACGAAGGTGCAACATACCCTCTACAAAGGCACTTGTTTAGGGTCATAACGGGAGAAGTCATAGCCAATTTCCATTTTCAACAGTTGCTAGTCACAGGTGTTTATGCACTTGATGTCGGTACTCCATCCTAGGAGTCAATGTCAATAAGGTGGGTGTCTATGCTTTCTTTTGTTTTTTGGAACCAATGGAGGGATCATTTCTTATTCTTGGATGGATTCTTTTACGTTTTGGAATCGATAAGGAGGTTTTGCCAAGTTGAAGAAAGACCAAGGAGATTTTGAAAAAGAACAAGTTGAAAGCCAACTTGATTGCTTTTATATACTTGCACCCCAGTGGACTAGGTAAGCCAGAGTAAGGTGTGGTCCCACAGATGGACGAACAAATCCCCCAAGACTTTATGCCTTCAGGTCATTGCATATAGACACTCAGTCCCCATCATTCACAACTAGTTATTGCAGTCAGTAAGTGATAGGAAGAAGGAAGGTCTCTATCTAGGAGGTTCAGTGCCTTTTTGCTTGCTGGTCAGGATTAACAAATGAAACCGCCCGACAAAGAGAGAGAAGGAACCCTTTAGAAGCAAGAGAAGGAAGGAACACATCACTAGTCGAGGCTGAGAAAAGAGAGGGTTAATCATCACTGGCCAAGAGATAGGATAGTATGCCCCTATTGATTCACCATACCCGAAAGAAGAAAAAGGGACTTACCAACAAAAGAAAAAGGAGATATAGCCCACTTTTTATAATCTCATATATAATGCTAGTTACTGTATCCCATAAAGGAAGGGCCTTATTCAAGTAGGATGCACTTATGACATCTTCATCACCACCATTAGTAGGGGGGGGGGGGGGGGGGGGGNGTGGTATCTAGTTTCGGGTTATTCATCCTGCTTCAACTCCTTATCGAGGATCCAATCAATCAAATCGATCAGTTGCCCACTCCATTTTCTTGAGTAGGGTGGATAAAATGAAAGGCGGAAGCGAAACGTCCCATGCCGTGTGCTTTTTCTCTTTCTGTGTGTTGTCAGTGTTGGCGATGGGAGAAGGGTAAAGGTTAAGGATTTCAATGTCGCACTCACTGCTTCATTCTAGGGGACTTAGGTGGGATGACTCGATTGGTGGGAAGAGGAGGGAGATAGATAAGATATCAGTTTAAAGTATCAGTTTCAATCAATCGATAAATTGGTGGTTTTGTTTGTCGAAGAGGTTGGCTCTTTTCTGGGGAAGACTCCTCCTCCAACTCCAACTCCTACTCCTCATCAATAAAGAAATCCAATCAATAATTGGTGCACTCATTGTGTGTGTTAGTTACAATTTCACTGTGTCACGATGGAAGCAATAAACCAATATATCGTTTGGTGGGTTGGTTTGTAAAGTAGGCAGCAAGAAGCAAACCTTTCATTTATTCCCACTGAAGGATAGCTAAGGAAATCACCTAATCTTGGGTGAGACTGACGAAATGGGGTGATCATGATCATAATTAATGAGGGATTATAGGACTTGAGCTAGCCGCTAATAAAAAGAAAAGATTCTTCTCTACCTTGAATCCAGACAGAACCAGACACCGGTGAGGCGATCCGATCCATTCGATTGAGACGACATTCTTCCATAAACCCATTCACGATAGATTGGATCCAGATTTATTAGTATAGAAATTGAACAATATGGCAAATAGAAAACCATCCGAGCAATCAGATGGATGGACGAAACAAACATGAATTCAGATACTCCTGGCTATGACCTTCTAGCATCAGCTCCGTATGACTGGTATGAACCTATCTGTCGCAAATTAAAATATGTAACACATCTTCTATTCTCTTCATTCCTTCCATCTATCCCAGATAGGAATATTCTTAAGGTTTTGTATTGGTAGAGGCATAGGATCGAGGACTATGGTTCCTCTGTAGAGGGTTTATCTTTAGTTTGAGCAAGAGTTCAAGGTTCTAGTTCTAGATTCAATGTTGAGGTATGGCATCAATGGGCTAGCTAGGTATCCTAGCTAGTCCTCATTCGTTCGCCCGTGGGAACCCATATTGAATATGCAGGCCATCAATCAAGCTTTGCCAGTTAAGTTCCAATCTGACCAATCTTACTATGCTTTATACTCACAAAAGCTCACAATTAATGAAGGGAAGGTTTAGCAATATTCAAAACCTTATCAATGACCATTCTAGTAAATTTTATCACTATTTCCATTCCACCCTTGATTCGTTGCCTTTTGACTCACGCTTCGACGTTTCAATAAACAGAATATATGCTCTTTAGGTCCCGACCTGGGCCTTACCCTCCTTGGCTTCGAGCTTCCTAACATTTGAATGCCTACTACCCTGTAGCTAGGTATATGCTCTTCGATCAATAAAAAAGATGTCAGTACGCAGTAATAGTCCCTCAACCCGCCTGTTTACCTGACCCAAAGCTGTCTTATCACAAATGACTGATCGCGAATAACTAAGTACCCGACAACTACTCGTAAGAATATATGCATGTGGTAATGGTATTCAATGGAACATGGCCTAATCAATGGAAGGAGGGATGCAAGAGAAGCAGGAGACGAGGGATACAGAAGAACCACAGACCTGTGTCACCTTCAACAAAGACCCGAGAGAAGGAAGTGAAAAGGAAAGACCACATAAAGAAACAATGGCCAAGAGGAGATGGCCCCCCAGTTACCAACAGATGAGATTAAGCCAAGTTGTCACCTGATTATCATATCTCGAGCCATGTTATCCAACATATTAGATTGATGGATTAATGGCCTACCTAGATCGGCACAGACACAAAGTTTCGTTACCCAGACGACGTTGAAAGCCTTCTATCTCATTCACGGGTTTTTCTTAATCAAATCTCATCTTTTAGGAGATTCATTATTCGGATAAGGGGAATTGAAGTTTATTTTCTTCTTACTGAACCATGCCTTTTCTGTAAGTTGACCTATGAGAAGTGGGATGTCGTTGGAGAGATTTAGTTATTGATCGATGGAATACCTGGTTTGGGGAAAGCACTAACTTTTCTTGATGTAGCTAGTTGATGCCAGGGGGCGATCCAACAAATGTCGGTACTACATGCCAAGTTTTAATAACAGGTTGAAATGCACTCGATCCAAGAGGCGATCCAATAAATTCAAAGAGGAAATGTTGGTAGTATTAGTCAATGCCAGGTGTTAATGCCAAGAATTTATACACTCAACGTCGATACTACATACTGGTACTGTTATCGCACAGTTTGTATTTATGGTAATAGGTCAAAAGATAAAGGGATAAACTGGCATAACCGGAACCAATCCCACCCAATGTCACCTCAATGGGATGGTTCTTTCTATTCTAGGTGGTAAGGCCCAAGGGAGACGTCCCTGGTGACCTGGAGCTTTGAGAAGTTGAAGGACGATAAGGAAAAAATGTAGATCCCCCCTCACATGTCACCACCGAGTAGAAGATCTGGCTAAACAACCAATAATAAGAAGTAACTAAAGAAGACGAAAGCACATGTCCGTGACAAAGCAACAAGAAACTTATACGTGCAAATCTTGGTTAGTACTTCATATATCAAAGATCATCTGCTAAATTCAACATATAAGCAATTATAACAATAAATATTGACGAAGTCAAATGTTTGTCAATACAACAATGAAATAATATCACTCCACCAATAAATACCAAAATGATGTAGTAATCAATATATCCAATCAATCCCTCATTCAATAAATGCTTTAAACACCATTCAATTGCTTATAAAATGAAATGTTGTTGCATCAAGATGAAATAACCAAGGGTGACATCAACATTCTAGGGTTAGTAGGTTAGGGTTAGTGTAGTTAGGGTTTTAGTTTTAAAAGAAGTTTGGAGAGTGTTTGGATCAAATCACTTCAACGCTGGAGGCTTAGATCAATGCCTTAGGGTTTAATGGAGTCAATAAGAAGGACACAAGAGTTGAAGGAGGGTGACTAAAGACTG
>ML822393.1:99168-109855 GCA_009831015.1 Picea engelmannii
AAGGATCTACACCAAACATCAGTAAAAAGGTTAGTAGTTCCTTTCCATACATGTATTGTGAAAGAGGAGTTTAAGTGTTGGGTGGTAGGATACAAAGTAATTTCTTTACGGTCAAAATCTGCATGCAAGTCTGACCCTAGTTTGCTAGTCCGTAGGGTATTTTTCCCAACAACAAAGTTGGTGACCGTATTGAGGAAGATACTCTTTAGGGTTTTCCAGATTTAGTTGAGGTTTTTGGGTAGTTTAAAGGATTAGATTTTTTGTTTCTTTGCCTGCCTGTTTTCTATTTGGTCTGAGCTAACAGGGAACCTGGTTCTTTATACCAGTTTTCCCTTGACTGTTGCTTGACGATAATTATCGGGACACATAGAGCTACACGCGGACTGCAGAAGGCCTGCACACGTGTACCCGCGCCCTAAACTCCTACATCCCGCGTGTGAACGCTAGCTGTAGAGGTTTCAGTAGCGTGTAGGAGTTCAGAGAGCTTGAGAGGCAGTCCTCCTCTTCCCTATCAGAATTATACATTCTCAGGGGGTTTTATGGATCCTGTCTGAGTCTTGCTGGTTCACAGTCTTGTCTCAGTTTGTCTTGTTGTGTTTTGTTATTCCTTGCAATTATTTTTTCTTTTCTGTTAGAAGAAGCATCCAAGCCTTCAAGAGACCCTGGTTATCAATAATAGAGGCCTCTTCCTAGTCTAGTCTGCCTGTGTTTATTTTTGTCTTAGAGCTTATACATACACGTGGCCTGTAAAAGGTCAGCTAGCATGTACACACGTTCTGTTTTAGCTCAGCACGCGTTCGAATACGTGCTGACTTAGTGACAGAGGGGTGCTTGACAGGCTTCTTTTTAACCAAGGTGGGGCAGTCATCCCCTATTTTGGTGAGAAGTATTTCTCTTAGGTGTTTAATTCTAGGGTTGAACAGTCAGTAGGTTAGGTCCTCTTACCCTTAGCATGTTTTTTCTTGGTTGATAGTTTATAGAAAAGATAAAAAGAAAAATTTTGTTTTATGGTTTTTAGACAAGCGTAAGAATCTTTGTTTTATTGATTGCCATTGTGTGTCTTTACTTTGATTCTTTGTGATCTGCGCTTTAAGCCAGAATTTTGTTGTTTCTTGGTTTTAGGATTGTCGGTATTTTCCCTTTGTTGCTTGATTTGCACGTAAATAAAAAAAAAGAGAAAAAAAAATCTTTTCATTTTCTTCTTTGTTTGAAGATTGTGTTTCTACATTAATAGTTAGGAAGAAGTCTTTTTGTTCGTAAGTTTTTGGCAGTGCATTTAGAGCATAAGTAGCTCATAGTCGAGCGAAGTTCCTTTATGTTTGCTTCATGAAATCTTAGAAAAATTGAAAAGAAAAAGAAATCTTTCTTTGTGAAAAGTTGTTGATCTTTGCATTTAGTAAAAGTCTTTTGTTTCCATCTTTTTTCATTTGTTTTTTCTTTGAGTCTTTGCACATCATCAGTTTCACCTTCATACCTCGTGATGTAAAAAGCCAATAAAAGCAACGCTAATTTAAAATCTATTAGAATTTTTGTTTGTAGGGTTCACAAACTAGTTCAAGACTAGGGCCTTGGATTAGGTTGGAGAGGAAACTCTCCAAAGCCATTCGAAACCAAACATTGGAGTCTGTGATAGGGAGTGTAGAAGTCTAGTTTCATGGAAGTTATCCGGGACCCCCTTCTAACACAGGGGATAAACATGAGGTTGCGTGAGGAAAGGTAGCAGAGATAACCCCTCCAAAGTCGGACCAAGCGTAGTGGAGAACACATATCGAGGATTTGTTTTGGGATTCCGTCGTTTGCATTTGCCACAGGGCTTCATGGGTCTTGAATCCATTCAAGGTTCTCAGTTGTCTTCCGGACGATTTTCTCTCGATACCCTTGACAGGTTTCGGGCTTGATACCCTGCTCATTGTGGTCTACCCGACTTTCGACTGTACCCGCCTAGTGACTGTTCGCGTGCTGGCAAACTAGTTGCCAATCTTTTTAGGGACATACACAGGTGACTGCGGGGGTATACCGCGGTACCTAGGGCAGACATCGGGCCACGCTTTGTAGAGTATAGTTGGAGGGTTCTTCCGTGTTCGAGTTGCACTTGCACCGATAAGTTGCTCTAGTGTTGGTTGTTGTAACTCTTATTCCAACTAGTTTAGAGTTTGCTTGTCTTATCTCTTAGGGGCTTCTTTTTTAGTGTGTGTTATTGTTTGAACATTTAGAATACCCTAGCATGTCTTGGATCTTCTCACACAGTGGATGATCCCTAGTTTTGTCAGTCACGAAGGCTTCAGGGCCTGCCGCCAGTTATACTAGAGCCACCCCCGCCACCATTGAGGCGGAAGCTAGACCAACAAGGGTCTTTTGAAGCAACCGGGTTACAAACCATTGTGCCCGAACAACTCCCGGAGGAATCAACCACTAATCTTGGCTTGGTTGAAACCCCAACCACTGATACTTGGCCATCAGTCAGTGTACCAATCCAATTTTATGAACGCCTGTTAGTGCCTCACACAACTATGGAAACAAACGTTGTTACTTCCTCTGGGAATTCTTCCATTCCCACCACCGTTGCTACCACAAGAGAAGTATGTCCTATCTTGTTGTTGTCGGTCCGAGCCACCATGATCTTGGCCGCAACTACATCGCACAGTGGACCGATCCCATCTATCACGGAGGCCACAACTCCCTTTACACCTAGTGCGATAGGCCCTCCATTTTCATACGGGATGCCTAGTTTGGGTACAAGTCTTGCACTCACTCACTCCACTTTATAGACTTTGGGTCTGGGGGCAGGGAGCTCTAACGCTCCTCTGCAAGGTCAAATTGGGGGAACTCCTGTCCCTTTTAATGCTTTTCCTTACGCTGGAGGTCATATTCCTCCTTCGTCCCCTTCGCTTGGTAGTCCGCATTAGCAGTCTGCCGGGCAGCCTGCAAACACTAGTTTATTTGGAGACGGGAGTCAAGGAACACCTGCGCACACTATGCCGGTAGGTTCATCACAGTTTGTTTGGAACGGGACGTTTGGTAACAACACTTTCGCATCCACCGCTTTCCCGTCTGGGGGCACTCCCATTTTTGGACAGTCTACTCCGGCGTAGGGTACTATTCCTGCGTCGGGGGCACATATAGCAGGACCTTGGAACTCAAGACAAGGATCCGTTCCCTCCTCTGGAATGTTGTTCTGGGGTAATTCTTTCCACATTCAATGGAACCCTGGACAGACTTCTATGCCTCTCCCATCAGGACCGACATGGGGTAATCCTTCCCAAAATCCTTCAAACATGATGCATGCCCAACATCCGATGTCCTTTATGGGGAATCAGCCAATGATGTCTCCACAGATGCAAAATCCTTACGCTGGTCAGGGCCATGGTTTCTACCAGAACCAAGGCTAGCAGCCAAACTTTTCCTGGCAACCTGGTGCCAGTTAAACTCCAGGACCCTTTTTCCCAGGCTATCAACAACATCCAAAACTACCATTCCTGGCGACGTTACACTTGCCAGATTTGAAAAGGTTGTTAAATAATCCTATTTGTCATGATCCACGTTGGCCTCCTATGCCAACGAAGTTGCCTTCAGACATTCCAAAGTTCGAGGCCAAGCCTAATGAAGATCTAGGTGATCACATAACTACCTTCCATCTTTGGTGTTCATCTAACTCATTGAAAGATGACTCCGTACAACTGCGATTGTTTCAACGCACTCTTATCGGGAGTTCCGTGAAACGGTACATCGATCTCGATCGCTCAAGATACTCTTCCTTTGGCAAACTGGCGATGGCCTTCCTTAACCATTTCCAGTTACCTGTGACATACGACGCGGGCACAGAGTTGCATGCCAATTTCGAACAGACAACAATCGACCATATCTCTGATAATATCCGAGAATAGAGACGCCAAAAGAGTCTAACTAAAGTACCAGTCCCACCAGCATTCTTGCTAGAGTGGTTCCTTAAGTCTCTGGTCCCACAATTATCCAAAGACGTCACAACTTCTGGGGTTTTCTCCGAGGAAGATGCTATCATGAGGGCTCAACAGTTTGAGCTCATCTATTCTCAGTCTGGTTTATTATACAACATCCTGCCGGATGCACCATGATCGATACTGGATAAAACTAGAAAGAGAGTTGGACAACATGCCGATGGTATTGTTGGTTCATCCCAAACCAAGCCCGCTGAGAAATTGAAAAAACAATTGCAACAGTTATCTATACAACACTCAGTGGCCAGCCAGACTACTGCTTTGGCTGCTCGTCCTACTCAAACATCAGATGTACACTCTATGTAGTCGACTAACCCAAAGGCCACCCAGCAGCCTGAAGGGAATAAAAAACAATGAAAGAAGGGTAAGGGGGAGAAAAAACCCATTGATAATGCTGGCGAGGACACCACAGCCAATCAGAAGGCGAGGTATCCATGCAACTTGTGTGCGGAAGACCACCCAACCCACCTTTGTCCTCGACTTGCAGAGGCCCAAAAGTTTGTCACACAACAACAACAAGCCATGTTGACTAATCCCTTTCAGCATGGGCAAAATTTAACTCAAGCCTCTACAAGTGCCGACAGGGGCAACCAAGAAACCTGCCCTCACCGAAACAATTCCTCATCCACGAACGTATATATGGTTAGGGGTGATGCTTTAATAACGACTAGAACTCACGACTATAGTAAGACAAGCACCTATGAGAAGGGCAAAGAAGTCGAACTCCCATCTCTTCCTCTACAGATTGAGAAGACGTTGGGAGAAATGATGACACGCATTCCAAAGGGTGCATTTAAGAAAGCTTCTCACAACCCAAATGAAAGGGCCACCCAGAATTACTCTGTGGTGGAAGATTTATCACAAACCCCTTGTGCAATGTCCTCTTTGGAGGTCCTCCAAAGTTGCCCTGCTTAGAGGAAAGCCTTGCTAACTACTTTAGGTTCTACTGAGACTTGTAACCCGAATACCATCATGCTAGATACAACCGACTTAAAACCTCATCTGCCTTACCACGTCGCATTTCAGATAGTAGTGGCTCATCCCACAAAAACTTTTACACACAATATCTTCCACACGGTGGTCGACGAGGGTGCCTCGACATGCGTTATGTCGTTAGCATGTTGGAAGGCCATTGGCCAGCCCACTTTGTCTCCATCACCTACTCTCCTCGCTGCGTTTGACGGTCGTTCTTTCCAGCCACACGACATCATTCCTTCTTTCCCTGTGCAGTTGGGAGGGAAGATCGTGTGTGTTGAATTAGAGGTAGCCAATGCTCCACTCAACTATAACCTCTTGTTAGGTCGGATTTGGACTTATGTTATGCAAGCTGTGGTTGCTACAGTTTTCCGAGTCTTGTTGTTTCCACACGAAGGTCGGATAGTGACCATCGATCAATTGTCCTTCTCTAGACCTGACCCTACTTTGGGGGCATCCACGGTCCCCATGATTGACAATCCTCAACCCGGTGTCATTAACGTAGGAGTTGGTTTGTACCAATCCTTGATGGGTAGCTTCGATTACCCACCTCCTCATAATGATGTCAAGTTTATATCGAATCACCATAAGGTTGAGATTTTTCAAGTTTCGTCGTTTCACACGACTTACTTTGAGGATCCTTGGATTCTTCCTTCCCCATCGGCCATGATGGATGAGACAGGGCACTCTGACATGTCCATGCCCTTGTCGACCGCTGAAGTAGCGTACTCTTTAGTCCAACAAGCTTCAGCTAACCCTGATCCGACTCCCGCACAAGAGTTGGATCCACCTCTAGAGCCTATCTGGGCTCAGGGTTCTCTCGCCAACACCGATTCGTTAGACTTAGTCTTGCCTTCTGACGAAGCAGTAATCGAAGAAATGACTAGTCTGGACAGACCTTGGGAAGATCTTCATCACAGATCATATTTCTTCCCAGAGTTAAGCCGAATCGAGGCAGGAGAATTCACTATCACCATGATGGGAGATCAACCATGTCCTATTAATCTCTTAGCTACACAGGAAATTTATGCTGAGGGCAAGATGGCAACTATCGTTGAAACTATACCTATCAACATCTCCCGAAACCCTGGCGTCATGGAGAATGTCTTCGTCGGGGAAGATTGCTCTGCCGAAGAGATTCAAATTTATACGAATCTTTTCAAAGAATTCCGCGACGTTTTTGCCTGGTCTTATAAAGAAATGCCAGCTATCGATCCAAAAATAGTTGAACATGAAATCACAGCGTATCCTGATGCTAAGCCTGTTCGGAAAAAACTTCGTCTAGTCAATCCTAAGAAAGCAACAACCATCAAGATTGAGGTTGAGAAATTGCTCAATGCAGGTTTCATTTATCCTATTCATTTGACTCAATGGGTGTCAAACCCTGTGCCGGTCAATAAAAAATAAGGCACGATTCGTGTATGTACCGATTTCCGTGATTTGAACAAGGCATGTCCAAAAGATAATTTCCCAACCCCATTCATTGACTAGATCATTGATGAATGTGCTGATTGTGAATCCTTTTCGTTCATGGATGGTTTTTCGGGATATAATCAAATCCAAATCAAACTTGAAGACCGACACAAAACGACATTCATTTTTCCGTGGGGTACATTCGCCTATCATAAGATGCCTTTTGGCCTCAAGAATGCTAGAGCCACTTTCTAGCGGGCCATGTCTTTTGCGTTTCACGACCTCAAACATATAGTCGAGGCCTATTTAGATTATTTAGCATCACGCTCTCGCAAGCAAAAGGATCATCCTACGCACCTCAGACTAATCTTCGAACATTGTCGCTACTTCAGGATTTTCTTGAATCCCAACAAGTGAAGCTTTTGCGTCACGTCAGAACATTTGTTAGGTTTCATCGTATCAACAATAGGGATCATGGTCGATTCTCTTAAGGTTGAGGCAATAATCTAGTTGCCCCCCCCACGCACAATATTACAACTTTAGAGTCTTAAAGGCAAGGCGAACTTCTTACAACGCTTCATCGCCAACTATGCCGAAGTCACCAACGGCTTTATGTGTTTACTGAAGAAATATGTTCCTTTTTTTTGGGACGAGTCCGCTCAACGCTCTTTCGATGCATTAAAACACGCCCTCACAACCGCACCTCTGCTACGACCACCTAATTATAACAAAGATTTATTATTATATCTGTATGCCGCAGAGTCAACCATAGGCATGGTTTTAGTTCAGGAAGATGATTTATTTTCAGAATACGTGATCTATTACCTGAGCCGAGGCCTCGTAGGACCAGAACTTAATTATTCCCATCTAAAAAAACTTGCGTTGGCATCAGTTCATGCTATTCAACAGTTCTGTCACTATGTTCTGTTTCGTAAGACCACTGTCATTGCTATCATGAATCCATTCCAGTACATGTTGACACGACGAGTTATCGGCAGAAAAATCAGTAGATGGATGGTAATCCTCCAAGAATTTGACTTAGACTTCGTTTCAGCAAAGTCCAAGAAGTCATTGGTCCTCGCAGAACTTATTTCGGAGCTTCCGGTTGAGTCAGGTGATGTTGTTCCTGAGGAATCATCTATCCGGGGGGATATGTTTTTGATGGAATCTTTAGACCCCTAGTACGGAGATATACGGATCTATCTCCAGACTTTGAAGTGCCGCACCTTTGCTTCTCGTGACGAGCATCGGTGGATACGCCATCAGGCTAAGAATTATCTCATACTCGATGATACATTGTATCGAAGAGGTGTAGATTGCATCTTGCGTCGATGTCTCACTCATGAGGAGGCCATCATAGTGCTCAACGATTGTCATACAACAACTTGTGGCAGTCACTTATCTGGGTTGGCGACAGCCCAAAAGATTTTACAAGAAGGTTACTTCTGGCCCACACTTATGAAAGATTGTATCAAGTTGGTCAAAAAGTGCCATCCGTGCCAAATATTCTCTCGAAATATGAGGGCACATCTAGCCCCCATGTTTCTTGTCATCATAGTTGGTCCCTTCACTAAGTGGGGGATTGATTACACTACATGCAACCCCCCGTCAGTAAGGGTGCACCGCTATATCATCGTTTTTGTTGACTACTTCACTAAGTGGGTTGAAGCTATGCCAACGTTTAAAGATGATGGAGAGACTGCAGCTCTCTTCTTATTCAACCTGATTATAGCACGGTTCAACGTCCCGAGAGAGATTGTCACTGTCCATGGTAGTCACTTTCAGAACCAAATGATGTCTGAATTAACATCAAATCTTGGGTTACGGCAAGAACATTCTTCACCTTACTATTCCCAAGCCAATGGGCAGGTAGAAGCTGTAAACAAAACCCTTAAGACTATTCTACAGCGAACTATCAACTCAGCCAAGTCAAATTGGAATTTGATGTTATACTCGACATTATGGGCTTAACAAACCTCAGTTAAGACTGCAACCGATTTTTCACCTTTCCAACTCATTTACGGGCTGGAGGCAGTCTTGCCCATTGAATGTCAAATCCCATCTCTGAAATTGGCAGTACAGTTATTGCCAGACACTTCTCCACTTGAAGAATGGTTAGTACACCTTGAGCATCTTGATGAGCAGTGTCGCGATGCGGCCCTGGCCAACGAGGCTCATAAACATAAGGTCAAGTGTCAATATGATAGGTCTGTTCATCCTCGGATTTTTTTTGAGGGCGACCTTGTCCTGGTCTATGACCAAGATAAGGACCCCCTGGGGGAAGGAAAGTTTAAACCCATGTGGTTTGGACCCTTCATTATTAAATAGGTATTAAAAAAGAGCGCTTATCATTTAGTCGATTTCTAAGGGAATGCTTTGGCGGAGCCTAGAAATGGGCTCTATCTCAAGAAGTATTACTCATAGAAAGGTCACTGTGGGTAACTTTTTGTAACATATGTATAGTCTTTGTACTATTACTTTTTTACATTTATTTTAAAAGGTGTTATGGACGTGTCATTGATGTTATATTTCATCAATATGGCAGATGTCAAGTGAGTCCGAGGTGTTCGTTGGGTATGCGGACGGTGCTAGTCGACACACGCGGAGGCTTGCCTCCGTAGCTTGGGTAATCTTTACACCACAGGGTCAGTTGTTATCTTTTGGAGGTATATGCTTAGGTGACACCACAAATAATGTTGCCGAGTATAGTGCAGTTATTGAGTTGCTTCGTGACGCATTGTCATTGGGTATCTCTCAGCTCCAGGTCTATCTAGACGCTCAACTGGTTGTGTCGCAGCTAAACAAAATATACTGGGTTCACGATCCAACTTTACACCGACGATTCCTTAGGGTATGTCTCTTAGAATGCACCTTTGATTATATTACATATTTTCATGTTCCTAGGAGATTAAACCAAGTCACAGATACTCTAGCTAATCACATTTTAGATTGGCATCTTGCCCACATATAAAAAGATCATGGACATAAACATGTAAATACATTGTTGCACACATAATCCATAAGATACATAAAAAAGATAAAACCCATATATAAACATTATAAAATCCTCAGAGTACATAGATGGGCGCAAGCGCCTCTAAAGTGGGAACAGTAACGAGTCATCGGGCTTATGCCCTCAAAAAATATATACAACAAGGTGCCCATGGCACACAAAAATTCTAAAGTCTGTTCAGGGCCTATGGGCCCTATTATAATCATCTACTGCACGGGCTAAACGCCTAAACAATCGGACCCATGTCCGAGGTGCTCCCACAACATGAGTCTGCATAGACAACGACAGGTCCTCTATCTATGCCATGGGGACTGTGCGAGTGAACGCAATGAAGTTCTGCTCAATTCGCCTAAGAACCCTCTTGGCCTCTCTTGCTGGGAGGTTCCCTGCTACTGCTACTCCCCTAGCGGCGGCAGCTACAGCTTCTGGCCATGGGCGACGCCTGTTCTGTGCATAGTCGACAGGTCGCACGGGTCCCACATCTGCATGTAATACATGTTCACCCATAAAATACTCTGGTATACAAAAACATGATATATATATCAAAAAAGATATAAAAATTACACATGCAAACAAAAAAATTGTACAGGTGAAGACTTACCCATCTCCCCTCGCTCCTCACCAGGAGGCACTGGTATCTCTAGATCTCTATAGAAGTCGATCCCTACATATGGGTAGTCCTCAATATCAGGGATCTATCGTGATAGCCAAGCAAAAAAGTCATCGTCGAAGGCCTCCACGGTCCTTCTTCCACCCTGTCGTGGCAGTAACACTGCCCATCTGCATATTACGGGGAAAGTGGCCAGATGTCCTCGTACTGCAAGCTGAGGAATGAAGCACGAAACTCTCTCGAAAAAGAACGAACACAGGATAGTCCCGAACCCGAAGTTCCTATGTGTCCACTATCGACAATCTGTCAATTGCCTCTTCATACACTCCAGCAGTGTGGTACTCCAATAAAAAAATGTGTGCATTCATGCACTGAATAGCACAATTCATTTGTGCGCGCGAAGCCTGATGCACGGCTGCTGAGTCGGTAATCCACCCAATAAGCAATAATATAGTCTGTAGTGTGAGGTTGGTGATCTTGCTAACTAGTACTGAGGAACCTCTACAATCGGTCAAGGATGATTTTAAGGACGGAAATTTATTTTAAAATGTAGAAACCTTGGCGAATCTTACTAATCCTTCATATGTCAACTATAAATGTTTGGCGATATTTTTGTAAAAATATTCAAATTTCTAGGTATTTTATATAGTTTTTATAAAATTTTGGCGATTTTTAAGGTAAAATAATTTTATCCTATAGAAT
>ML822394.1:0-13524 GCA_009831015.1 Picea engelmannii
AAGAAATTGCGTCACTGCAATATTTATATTTGCTTAGTTGCCATGGAGCACTAGTTGAGTCGCAAGATTAATAAATGATTTAATTAGCATGTTAATAATAAGGCCAATTGCAATGTCAATAATTGCTTACTTGAACGTTCATGGTGGATTTTAAATTGCAAGGATAATCTTCGTTTAAATTGAAGTGTTGATGACATGTCTAATTTGCATTGCTATGGTGGTTAGGTTATTAGGATGTCTGGTAATTAACGGGTAGGAAGGGCAAGTTAATGAGGAGAATGTAACATCGGGGGTTACCTTTAGGGTGTGGATGTCGTTGCTCTTATGGCCATTATTAGAAAAATGCATGCGTCATGCTTATTGTTGTCCCTGGTCCTGTAAGTACTTGGTGGTTTGTATTGTGTAGTCTGCCATGTCGGGCGGGATATAGACTCCTCTTGCAGCTTAGTATGTATGTTGGTGTGTAATCCGGTGGAAGGAATCCAGTGCCGTATCAAGAGTCTCGGGTTGTTTAAAGGCACAGTTCCACTCTTGCGACACATTCTGAGCCGTATCAGTAGTCTCGGGCTGTTTAAAGGCACAGTTCCACTACTGCGACTCTACTGACGGATTTTTTCATTCTGTGATAGTACTGTGCCTAACCCCTGGTGTCTGTTTCTGCCTACAGCCGTTAGCCGCCCACCTCTTGTTCGGGGGCGTTTTCTTCTCGTTGTCGCTATGATATGTCAGGTCGTCTTGTTTGATTTCGTCCTACTTGCGTCCTGTTGGTTCGAGTGTTGACGTAGAGTCGAGGGGGTTGTTTCTTCTACACACACACACACACTTGAAAAAAAAAAAAATTTCACCGGTGGACTGAGTAGACGTCCTTAGCTAGGAGGGTTGTTACACTTACAAAGCATTTTCCTAAGAAGAGGCTATTATGAGAGCCCAACAAATGGAATTGATTTACTCTCAATCTGGCATGTTGTACGAGATTCTCCCGAATGCACCACGATCGAATTTTAACAAAACCAAATAGAATTTTGGGCCTCATGCCGATGGTATAGTAGGCTCAACACAAAGTAATCCCACAGATCAGTTCAATAACCAGTTGCAAAAATTATTGATTCAATAGACTGTGGCCAACCAAACTTCTGGTTCGGCTACCCCCACAACCCAAATGTCGGAAGCACACAGTGTGCAGTCGACGAATCCCAAGGGTAACCAACAACCTGAGGGAAAGAGGAATTCCAAAGGAAAGAAGGGTAAGGGGGGTAAAAAGGTTGTGAATAATGTTGGCAAGGGTAGAAGTGAAAATAATAAGGTGAAGTTTTTGTGTAAGCTTTGCATGGACGATCACTTGAATCACCAATTCCCTCGTCTTGAGGAATCCCAAAATATTTTGGCAGAGTAGCATCCTGCTATGTTAACTAACCCCTTCCGACAAGGGAAAAATATGGCTCAAGATTCCGCATTCATGAATGTGCCTGGGAAAAATCAAGGAGCCCCCACGCTTAATGCTAATAATGGAGCCACAAAAATATACACGATGAGATCAGATTCTCATCTGCAGACTAGAGCTCATGATTACAGAATGCCATAATCTACAGACAACGGAAAAGAAGCTTCCAACCCACCGTCTCCTCTTCATATTGATAAGAATGTGGGAGAAAGTATGAATCACATCCCTAAGGGTGCGTTTAAGAAGGCTTCTCACAACTCAAACACAAGGGTTGCTCAGAACTACTCTGTGGTAGAGGATCTGGCACAAACTCCTTGCACGATGTCTACTCTGGAAGTTCTCCAGAGTTTCCCTCCATATAGAAAAGAATTGTTGTATGACTTGGGTGTTGACGAAACCACTAACTCGGGAATGATTGCTTTTTACCCTACTGATTATAAACCTTGTCTTCCTCACTGCATCGCTTTACATATTGTAGTCGTTTATGCCACAAAATCATTGACACAGAACATTTTCCACACGGTGGTAGACAAGGGAGCCTTGACTTGCATGATTTCATTGGCATTTTGGAAGGCCATTGGCTAACCTGAGTTGTCTATGTCTCTGACATTATTAACTGTGTTTGAGGAATATTATTTTAGAACACACGGCATAATCCCCTCCTTCCCCATGTAGTTGGAGGGAAAAACCATGTGTGTCGAGGTAGAAGTAGTCGATGCGCCTCTCAGATACAATATTTTGTTAGGACGAATTTGCACCTACGCTATGATAGTGGTTGTATCCACCATTTTTAGGTCTTATGTTTTCCTCACGAAGGCCATAATATAACAATTGATCAATTATCCTTCTCTCGTACTGACCCTTCATCAAGGGAATCCATGGTATCGATGATTGAAAACCCGCAGCCAGGTACTGTCAACTTAGGTGTCGAATTGTTTCCACCTCTAATGGGGATTTTTGACTATCCACCACCATCGAATTATGTCAAGTTTATTTTGGTTGTCCTCGATCAGTCGAAGGATGCGATCTTTCAAGTATCTTCTTTTTGAACGAGTTATTTTAATGACCCGTGGACTTTATCATCCCCATTGACTTTAATGGAGGGGTAGGGAATCTTGGAATGGCTATGCCCTTATCTGCAGCTAAGGTTTCATATAACATTGTCCAGCAAAGCTTAGCCAACACTGATCTGGATCCCTCACATGAGTTAGATCTCGTTCTTGAGCCTATTTGGGCTCAAGACTCTCTTACTACTCGTGATCCTTTGGACTTGGTCTTTCCCTCCGATGAGGAGATTTTGGAGGCAATGACTGGGCCATTGAGACCTTGGGATAATCTTCACCATAGATCGTATTTCTTACCCGAGATGAGGAGAGTAGAAGAAGGAGAGTTCACCACAACCATGAATAGAGATGCAACTTGTCTTGCTAAGCCTCTGGCCACACACAGAATCTATGTTGAGGGAAACATGGTGAGTATAGCTGAAACGATTCCAATCGACATCTCTAGAACCCCTGGCATCGTTGAAAATGTCTTCATCGGATCAGATTGTTCCTCTGAGGAGATTCAGGTGTACACTAAATTATTTAAAGAGTTTTGCGACGTTTTTGCCTGGTCTTATGAGGAGATGTCAGGCATTGACCCTCGTATAGTCAAACATGAGATTAGGACTTACCTCAATGCTAAGCTTGTTCAGCATAAGATTTGCCCAGTCAATCCTTGCAAGGCAGTGACTATCAAGGATGAGGTAGATAAACTCATTAAGGCTAGTTTCATCTATCCAGTGCAATTGACAAAATGGGTGTTAAACCCTATTCCTGTCAACAACAAAAATAAGGTACGATTCGTGTGTGTATGGACTTTCGTGATTTGAATAAAGATTTCCCGAAAGATAATTTCCCAACCCCATTCATTGATCATATTGTCGATGAATGTGTGGGTTGTGAAGTCTTTTCTTTTATGGACAGTTTTTTCGGGTACAATCAGATTCAGGTCAAACCCGAGGATCAACATAAGACTGTGTTCATATGTCCTTGGGGTACATTCACATACATATAAATTCCTTTTGGCCTTAAAAATGTTGGAGCCTCTTTTTAATGGGCCATGATGTTCACCTTCCATGACCTCAAGCATATAGTCGAGGCGTATATTGATAATCTAGCATCACGTTCTCGCAAGATATCCGATCATCTCGCCCACTTACAACTTATTTTTGAGAAGTGTCACTAGTATCGGATTCACCTAAATCCAAACAAGTGTATTTTTTGCGTAAAATCGGGACATTTTTTAGGTTTTATCGTGTCCACTAAAGGGATCATAGTCGATTCTCTGAAGGTTGAGGCAATAGTTCAATTTCCTACCCCACGCACAATCCCACAACTTCAAAGTCTACAGGGGAAAGCTAACTTTCTTCTGAGATTTGTTTCCAACTATGTCGAGATTACTAAAGGGTTTATGAGTCTCTTGAAAAAAAGGGTCCCATTATGTTGGGATGAAGTGGCTCAACGCTCTTTCAAAGCATCGAAACGTGCTCTGGAGTATACCCCTCTGCTTAGGCCTTTGGATTATGGTAAGGATTTCTTGTTGTACTTAGTTGCAATAGAGTCTATTATTGGTATGGTCTTGGTTCAAGAGGATGATGTGCTCCAAGAGCATGCTATCTACTATATTATACAAGGCTTAGTCGGACCCGAACTCAACTACACTCATGTTGAGAAACTGGCTTTGGCAGCTATCCATGCTGTCCAAATATTTTGTCATTACATTCTACTTCGCAAGACCACCGTCGTAGTTGTCGTGAATCCTTTTCAATATGTTTTGACACAACGAGTCATTGACGGGAGGATTAGTCGATGGATATCCATTCTTCAAGAATTTGACTTGGAATATGTTTCAGCGAAGTCTAAGAAGTATTTGGTCTTTGCTGAGATAATTTCCAAACTTCTAGTTGAGAGTGGTAATGATTTTCCCTAAGATTCATTGATCAATGGAGATATTTTCCTTATTTCATCTTCAGACCCTTGGTATGGATATATACTTATGTATCTTCATACTTTGAAGTGCCCTTCCTCTGCTTCTCGCGATGAGCATTGACGGATACGCCATCAAGCATAAAACTATCTTATCATCGATGATACTTTATATCGTCAAGGTGTTGATTGCATTCTTCATCGTTGTCTAACTCATGAAGAGGAAAATATTGTGTTGAATGATTGTCACACTGGAGCATGTGGTAGTCACTTGTATGGGTTGGAAACAACCCAGAAATTTTTTCGCATTGGATACTTCTGGCCCTCGTTGATCAAATATTGTGTAGAGGCGGTCAAGAAGTGTCACCCATGCCAAATCTTCTCTCAGAAGATGCAGGCACACCCTGCTCCCTTCACCAAGTGGGGGATTTGTTTCACTACATTCCACCTGGATTCAAATAGAGGGCATTGTTATATCATCATGATAGTAAACTACTTCACTAAGTGGGTCGAGGCCATGCCGACATTTAGTAATGATGGAGAAACAATTGCGCTTTTCATTTTTAACCAGATTGTAGCTAGGTTCGGTATTTCGAAGGACAATGTCATGGACCATGGCAGTTACTTCCATAATAAGATGAGGATTGAGTTAAAATCAAAACTTGGGTTTAAGCAAGAACATTTGTCACCCTACTATCCATAGGAGAATGGCCAGGTGGAGGTTGTCAATAAGTCTCTCAATACTTTTATCTAATGGATGATCAATTTGGCCAAGTCAAATTGGCATTTGATGTCATACTCGGTGCTTTGGGCGTATCAAACCTCAGTCAAGATTGCTACTGGTTTCTCTCCTTTCCAACTCATTTACAGGCTAGAGGCAATATTTCCCACAGAGTGCCAAATTCCCTCTCTTAAGTTGGTAGTGGAATTCCTTCCCAACACAAATACACTTGAAGAGTGTCTCCTATATCTCGAGCAGCTTGATGAACAACGTTGAGATGCAGCCTTGGCCAATGAGGCTCACAAACAACGTGTCAAGTGTCAATATGATCAGTCGGTCCACCCTAGATTTTTCTTTGAAGGTGATCTTGTGTTGGTCTATGACCAAGATAAATATCCCTTGGGGGCAGGAAAATTCAAACCCATGTGGTTCAGACCGTTCATTGTTAAGAAAGTCGTAGAAAAAGGTGCTTATCAACTGGTTGACTTCAAGGGTAATGCTTTGTTTGAGCCTAGAAATGGGCTCTACCTTAAGAAGTATTACTCTTATGTTGGTCACCTAGGTGTGACTTCTTGTATATAATGTATAGTTTTATTTATACATTTGTGTCTCTTTTTGTCTTATGGACGCATAGTTTAATGTGTTTTTTCACTGTGGCAAATGTCAAGTAAATATGAGGTTTATGTTGGGCTTTTGGATGGTGCTAGCCAACACACTCAGAGGCTTTCTTCTGCATCTTGGGTAATCTTCACGCCCACTGGTTAGTAGGTGCCTTTTGGAGGTGTTTGTTTAAGCAAAGCAACCAATAATGTTGTCGAGTATAGTGTCGTAATAGAATTACTACGTGATGCATTGTCACATGGTATTTCTCACCTCTGGGTTCATCTAGATGCTCAATTGGTTGTGTCTCAGTTAAATGGAGTTTATTGTGTCTACGATCCCACCCTTCATCGATGATTCCTTAGGGTATGTCTCTTAGAACACTATTTTGATTATATTACAGATATTCATGTTCCTAGGAGATCTAATCAACTAATTGATGCATTGGCTAATCATGTATTAGTTTGGCATATTGCACACACATAAAAGTAAAACCATACACATACACGCATATGTAAATACATTTGTACAAAAATGATTACTCCATAAAGAAAAAACATGTATATATATATATAATATGTCCAAAATAATGTCATAAGTACAAAATGTGGGCCATAAACCTCAAATAGATCCGATATACATCGCTTGGATCAAGCCCTCAATACATAAGAGAGTATAAAAAGAGTGTAGATTTTAACCTTGTACAATATTTTACTGCAAACAGATTTTCAATAAAAGAACAGAAAAGATACAATGGAAAATACACACATTACATAAAGATTTTTCCCCTAGAAACCTAAACCAGGAAAACGAACATATTATATATTCATTCATTGTGATACATTGTTTACAATACAATATACATATAGGTGCTAGTGGCATCCAAAAACCCAACCCAATGACCTGGATTAGTCAACAACCCTAATTTGTTAACCGGAAATAGAAAAGCATCAACACAAACCATGTGTCAAAAAACCGCCCAACAATGGACACAAAAAACGAGGCAAAAATGTAACACGTTTTTCAAGGAAAAAAAAATCCGCTTCCCCCAAACCCCTGCAACCCCTTAAGGGGGGGGCTAGTAGCCCCCCTCAAACCCCCATACACACTAGATGCAACATAACAGACACTAGAACTAGTCGTACAAAGTATATAACACATATCCAACATTTTCCCACTTGTTTTTTTCTTTGCATACATGGGTTATAGGGTTACATAGTCAACAATCCAGGGAAGCAATGCCCATGGATCCTCTACACCAAGAGAACTTCTCAATGCTCACAAATTTTGTTAATGAATCTGCAACATTCTTCAAAGTGTCCATCTTCATCAACAACACTTTATTTTCTTCAACCATGTCTCTCACAAAGTGATATTGAATATCAATATGCTTTTCCTTTGAATGATAAATCAGATTCTTTACCAGAAAAATTGCACTTTGACTATCACAATCTATCCTTACAACTTTTTTTACCAACCCAATACTTGAACACAATATTTTGTAACCATACTACTTCCTTACTTGCATGAGTGGTTTCCATGTATTCAACTTTTGTAGTTGAAAGTGCCACTACAACATGTCTTTTTCTCATCTAATTGATTGCTCCTCCAAATAGGTTAAACACATACCAGCTTGTAGATATCCTATGTTCCAGATCTCTAGCCCAATATGCATCCACAAAGCCATGTATGTCCAACACTCTGTCCAATCCTGGTCTTCCTTGGTAGCACAATCCATAGCTAGCAGTTCCACACAAATACCTGAAAACCCTTTTTACTGTTGTCCAATGCTCCTTCCTTGGTTTTGACATATACCTACTCAAAACTCCCACTGCATGTGCAATTTCCGGTCTAATACAAACCATTTCATACATCAAACTGCCAATTGCACTCACATATGGAACACGAGACATGTTCTCCTCCTCTTCTTGTGTGTTGGGACACTGATCAACATATAAATTCACACCAACAAGAATAGGGACCTTGACTGATTTACATTCTTGCATATTAAACCTCTGTAATATTGTCTCGACATATTTTCTTTGATTTAACCATAGTTTCCTCTTTTTCCGATCTCTTTTAATTTCCATGCCAAAAATGAAATTTGAAGTACTGAGATCCTTCATGTCAAATTTAGAGGACAACTGATTTTTCACATCCTGGATAATCTCCTTGTTGTTTCCTATCAACAACATGTTATCAACATACAAGACCAAAGAAATAAAATTATCACCAATTAATTTGAAATACACATAGTGTTACTCTTTTCTTCTTGTGAAGCCAAGTCCTAGCATATAATTATCAAATTTTTGATACCACAACCTTGGTGATTGTTTTAAAGCATACAAGTACTTTTTCATCTTGCATACCAGCTCCTTCTTTCCCTTCACAACAAAGCCTTCTGGATGCTTCATATAGATTTCTTCTTCTATATCCTCATGTAGGAATGTTGTCTTCACATCTATGTGTTCTACTTCAAAATCAAATGTAGCAACAAATGATAACATAAACCTTATAGAAGTTAACCTATCAACAAGAGAAAAAATCTCACCAAAATCAATTCCCTCAACCTGAGAATAACCCTTTGCTACTAACCGAGCTTTGTATTTCTCCACTTTCCATTCTGCATTCAACTTATTTTTAAATACCCATTTGTTGCCAATGGGATTTCTTCCAGTCGACAACTCCACTAGATCCCAAGCCTCATTCTTATCCAATGCAGCCATTTCTTCATTCATGGCCTTTTTCCAGAGCTTTCCATCCTCTGAATCCATTGCCTCCTTGACAATTCTAGTATCATCATCAGTAATAGACAAAGCGAAATTTGAACAAAAATTAGATGGAGTATACCTTTTCGGTAGCCTTCTTTCTCAAATCAATCTCCTCAATACTAGAGTATCAAGATCTTCTTCTTTTGATTCTTGTTCTTCTGTAGAGTTTGATTCATCATCCTTTAAATCAAACTCTATTTTCTCTGGTTCTTCCTTACTTGGTAGGACTTCTTGTTTAAAAACATTCTTCATTTCTCTAAATACCACATCTCGGCTATACAAAACCTTCTTAGTTTCTAGGTTCCAAAGCTTATAACCTTTGAGACTATAGTTATACCCAATAAAGATACACTTTTCAGTCTTCTTATCTAACTTACTCATGTTTTCCTTTGGAACATGAACATAGGCCTCACAGCCAAATACCTTGAGATGTGTGAGAGAAGGTTTCTTACCAGTCCATACCTCTTGTGGGGTCTTGTCATCTAGCACTGATGAGGGTGATATGTTGACCAGGTAACATGCAATACCCATTGCCTCTACCCATAATTCTTTCCCTAACCCAGCACCACTGAGCATGCACCTTGATTTTTCCATCAACGTCTTGTTCATCCTTTCCGCAAATGCATTATATTGAGTTGTATATGGAGTAGTCTTCAACCTTTCTATATCACAGTTCTTACAGAATTCTTCAAATTCATTTCTACAGAACTCTCCACCATTATCTGTCCTCAACACCTTAATTATTTTCTATGTTGGATTCTCAACAAGATCCTTAAAATCTTTAAACTTGTCAAAGACATCAGATTTCTTCCTGAGGAAATATATCCAATTATTCCTCGATAATTCATCTATAAATGAGACATAGTACATAGATTTTCCCAATGATGGAATCGATAGAGGTCCAAACACATCATTGTGAACTAGTAGTAAAATTCCTTCTTCTCTCCTTTCACCAGAGGGGAATCTTACTTGATTTTTCCTCCCATATACACAATGTTCACATAAATCAAAACCCAGAGAGAAGTTAGACATACCTTAAACCATACCTTTACCTTGTAGTAGTCGAAGACCCTTCTCTTTGATATGCCCTAGTCTTTGATGCCACAGCATAAACTTTTCTCCAGAGACTGTAGGAGTTCTTTATTCTTCAACTCCAATATCATGAACAATGGAACTATTACACCCATCAATAATAGTGCTTCCTTGCAGCTTATACAAAGTTCCAAACTGAACTCCCTTCAACAACACCATTTCTCCTCGAACCATCCTCTAGGTTTCCTTTTCAAATATTGTTTTTGCCCCTGCATCGTCTATTTTTCTTACATAAATCAAATTCTTGGCCAATGCTGGGATGTGCAGAAGACTAGGTAGTGTTCTAATCCTTCCATATATGATCTTCAACTTGAATTTTCCTAGACCTATGATTTTGGTTTTCGAGTCATCACCTAGGAAAACATTACCTCCATCATACCTTTCATTTTCATAGAACCACTCCCCGTGGAGAGTCATATGAAAGGATGCACCAGAGTCAAACAAACATGCCTCATGATCTACATGTGTGCTTGAAGAAGCCAAATACACATGCCATCATTCTTCCTTGGAGGTATTTTCTTCTGTAGAAGGAGATTCTTCATATCCATTCTTTTTCTCAACTTTGGATATACACTGCTTCTTGTAGTGCACTTGTTTTTCACATCTCCAGGATACCTTTACAAACTTTCTCAGAGACTTATATCTTCCCTTAGACTTAGATCTCCCACTTGAGGACTTAGATCTATTTCTTTCCTGGGAGAATTCTCTTGCAAATAATGCATCTGTGCTCTATCCTTCCATGTTCTTTCTGTTAAATTTGGTAGCATCGACAATCATTCTCCAATGAGAGGCCATATGGGCCACCCTGAGGCTAGCCAGGGATATTTGGAGAATCAACCAGTCTTGTGAGGTATTGACAAAATCTAGGGGGAATGTACAACCTCTATGATTCAAACCAAAAGTCAGGACGAATGAGATGCTATGTGAGTCTAATGCAAAAGTCGGGCGGAACGTACAACCTCTGTGAGCATAGACAGTCTAGTACAAAAGTCAGGGGGAATGTACAACCTCTCTGAGCATAGACAAACCAGTGCAAAATTCAAGGGGAATGTACAACCTCTGTGAGTCTGTTCAAACCTTGTGATCCATGAGCAAAAGTCAAGGCATCTAGAAAAAGTTAG
The DNA here is from genome assembly GCA_009831015.1 of Picea engelmannii. Lineage (NCBI taxonomy): Eukaryota > Viridiplantae > Streptophyta > Pinopsida > Pinales > Pinaceae > Picea > Picea engelmannii. The sequence continues at coordinate 10,716 of ML822394.1, forward strand.
GTTGAATATAAAATTTCTATGAGCTAGAAACAAGCGATATTCCTAATATTTCAAATGATATAAATGTATTGATCTAGTGCATTGGCACGTGTAACATTATCCACCATGAAGAGAATTTTGAATTTCCTTTTCAAGAGTTGAGTTGTAACTGAAGTCTCAAGTCTAGTTCTATTTTCGAACTAAAGTGTAATGTTGAGTTGTAACTGAAGTCTCAAGTCTAGTTCTATTTTCGAACTAAAGTGTAATGTTGAGTTGTAACTGAAGTCTCGAGTCTACTTCTATTTTCGAACTAAAGTGTAATGTTGAGTTGTAACTAAAGTCTCAAGTATAGTTCTATTTTCGAACTAAAGTGTAGTGTTGAGTTGTAACTGAAGTCTCGAGTCTAGTTCTATTTTCGAACTAAAGTATACCAGTCTCAATTCTATTTCTATTTTCAAACTAAAGTGTAATGCTGAGTTGTAACTGAAGTCTCAAGCCTAGTTCTATTTTCAAACTAAAGTATACCAGTCTCAAGTCTAGTTCTAAGTTCGAACTAAAGTATGAAGTTGAGTTGTGATTAAAGCATGCAATCAAGTTACTATTTCGAGCCTCTCCTCTTCTCCTCTTCAACCTTTATAAGCAGAGGTCGACCCCTCTCTTAAACACAATTTTGATATGTAGGTTAAGGGTGAAGCAATAGAGGTGCATATCAGTGATAAAGAGGCAACATACCAAACAAGCATATCAGTGGTGTATATCAGCAATAGAGGCAGCATATCAGAGGTGTATTTCAGCAAGGTCTCTTAGATATTTGTCAAGTCAGATTCATCTTGGCAAGATCTTTAAGAGAAGAACATTCATGGTGGATATTTGTAAGTGATATTACATTATTAATGCAATAAAGGAATATCATTTGCTAGGGTTTTTCTCCCTATACATGGTTTCCCTAGGGTAAATATGTTGTTGATGTGCATGCTTACTTATCTACATATTTATTGCTATTTGGTTATGATTTGGTATTGTTGAAGTGTATTAAGTTGGAATCAAAGTGTTGAAGAAAATAAAAGAATTAATCTGCATAAGAAATCAAACTCATAATTTAACATGGTATCATAGCTTAGGGTGTGTTAAGCGTGTTGAAGTGCAGCAACATGTACACACAGATCCAAGCTAGCTTGATTAAGTTTCCAGTGTGAGGTCCATGGCATCCTCCATTTCAGTTAGGGCCGAGGATAGGCTCAAAGGAGCTGCCAACTTCAATGTGTGGAAGCTCCAGATAAAAAATATCTTGCAAGAGCATGATCTTGAGCAGTATGTGACCAAAGTGGTGGAGGAACCCACTAATAATGCAAGAAGAGAGGCCTACAGGAAGAGTCAAGCAAAGGACAAGCGAATCATATTTGACTTAGTCAAAGACAATATAATGCATACAATGACTTCGTTAATGACTGCCAAGGACTGTATGGATACCTTGGTGAATATGTATGAGAAACATGCTCCAAGTCAGAAGAGGACACTTAAGAACAAGCTTAAGTATTTGAATATGGAGAAAGGTGAATCAATGGCATCTTTTTGTTCCAAGATAGCCCAGATAAGAGATCAGATTTTGGTCACAGGGGTGATAGTGGATGATGATGATTTAGTGTAGGCCATTTTTTATGGTCTTCCTTCTTCATGGGAGACTTTCTTATCCAGTGTAAGTTGGAGAGAGATTCAGACCACTTTTGAGAGGTTATGGCATGATTTCCTCCAAGAGGAGAGTCGCACATCTACCAGGAGTGAGCCAACGAAAGAAGAGCACTCAGCTTTAGCATCAAGGTTCAAGGGAAAGAAGAAAGGCTCTCAGAGGAAGCCAAACACCAAAGGTACATTCAAAGGAAAGAATATTGATACAACTAAGATTAAATTCTTTAGTTGTAATAAGTTGGGTCATTTTTCTAAAGATTGTTGGTTTAGAAAAAAAATATACAAGGAAAGGGAAACATCATGCCTCAACTGCTGAGGATGATGAATCCAAAAGAATCAGAGAAGTCCTTCTAAGGAGAAAGAAAATAGAAAAGAATATTACTTGGTTTATGCCTTATCCAGTTCAATTTTCACAGGGCCAAAAACTTGCTTAGTAGACAGTGGTGCATCAAAGCACATGACATGGTACAAGGAGATCCTCTCACATTTTGAGACAAAATCTTTTGCAGAGCATGTTGATATTGGGGATGGAAAATGTTACAAGATAGAGGGAGTAGGCTCTATCTCCTTTGGATTGGAATCTGGGGCTAGACTTCATGTTGATGAAGTATTATATGTTCCATGGCTCAAGAAGAATCTACTATCAGTTGCAACCCTTGAGGACAAGGGATATTGGGTGATCTTCAAGGACAGGAATGCACTACTATGGGCTAAAGGTATCCACTTAAGTACAACAAAACCCATTGGAAATCGCAGTGGAGGATTGTATGTCGTGTCAGGACAGTCAGTTCAGGCATTGGCTCATAATGCGACTAGCTCCAACAAGTTGTGGAACATAAGACTTGGACATTTTCATTACAAAGCTCTTCCAAATATACACAACATGGTATGTGGCATGCCCTCTATTTCTCTTAGTAAAAAATGAAATTTGTAAGGGATGCATGCTAGGTAAAAATATAAAGAAAGCATTTCCTAGTAGTGACAATAAAGCTCAAGGCATATTAGATCTGGTTCATTCTGATGTATGTGGTCCCATGTCATCTCCCTCACTCAGTGGTTGTTTGTATTATGTCATTTTTATTGATGATTACTCAAGAAAATGTTGGATATATTTCCTTAAATCTAAAAGTGACACATTTGATAA
>ML822394.1:17197-44649 GCA_009831015.1 Picea engelmannii
CTCAAGTCTAGTTCTATTTTCGAACTAAAGTATACCAGTCTCAAGTCTAGTTCTAAGTTCGAACTAAAGTATGAAGCTGAGTTATGATTAAAGCATGCAATCAAGTTACTATTTCGAGCCTCTCCTCTTCTCCTCTTCAGCCTTTATAAGCAGAGGTCGACCCCTCTCTTCAACACAGTTTTGATATGCAGGTTAAGGGTGAATCAATAGAGGCACATATCCGTGATAAGAGGCAACATACCAAAGAAGCATATCAGTGTTGTATATCAACAATAGAGGCAACATGTCAGAAGTGTATTTCAACAAGGTCTCTTAGGTCTTTTTCAAGTCAGAGTCATCTTGGCAAGCTCTTTAAGAGAAGAACATTCATGGAGGATATTTGTAAGTGATCTTACATTATTAATGCAATAAATGAATATCGTTTGTTGGGGTTTTTCTCCCTATACAGGGTTTTCCCAGGGTAAATGTGTTGTTGATGTGCATGCTTACTTATCTACATAGTTATTTCTATTCGGTTATGATTTGGTATTGTTGAAGTGTATTAAGCTGGAATCAAAGTGTTGAATAAAATAAAAGAATTAATCCGCATAAGAAATCAAGCTCATAATTTAACACTTTCGTCTCATCTCCTCCTACAACAAGGATGAGACCACTTCATCAAACCTTAGGGAATTTATATTACTATCTATGGCCACAACCAAACTATCCCACAAGTCTGGTAAAGAGCATCGTAAACTAATACACTTATCTTCATCTAAATTTTAATCTCAATAGATACTAACTGACTTACCATAGTATTGAAAGCATTTAAATGCTCTGCCATCGAGTCTCCATCTCTCATCCTTAGGTTATACAACTTATTTCTCAAGAATAGTTTATTTACTAGGGACTGAGATTGATACAACTTCCCCAACTTATCCCATAAATATTTGGTTGTAGTTTCCTCTGACACATTCAGTAATACTAAATATGAGAGGCATAGTCGGATTGTGTTATTTTCCTTCTGATCCAAAATTTTCCAATCATCTGTTTAAGTTCCTACATGTACAGTACTTGGATCCACCGTGATCCACTAATCTCTGTCCACCAACAGATCTTCCATCTTTAGCTTCCATAACTCAAAAAATTTCCCATTAAACTTCTTGATCTCCATTTTCGAACTACTCGCCATTTCTTTTCACCTGAAAAATCAATACCACAGATCTCCCACTATAACAAGGCTTACCATAGTCCTGAGCCAAACCCTTTACCACAAAGGCGTCCCCCTAAAGCCATCAAAGATTTGATACCAAATGTAGATTTTAACCTTCTACAATATTTTACTACAAACATATTTTCAATAAAAGAACATAAAAGATACAATGGCAAATACACACATTACATAGAGATTTTTCCCCTAGAAACCCAAACCAGGAAAACCAACATATTCTATACTCATTCATTGTGATACATTGTTTACAATACAATATACATATAGGATTCAATTGCATCCAAAACCCTAACCCAATGACTTGGATTAGTCAACAACCCTAATTCCTTAACCAAAAATAGAAAACCATCGGCAAAAACCATGTGTCGAAAAAATGCCCAACAATGGACATGAAAATTTCTTGGGGGAAGCTTAGCGGTCCCCCTCAAACCCCCCTACTCGCTCGATGCAACGTAGTAGACACTAGAAATATTCATGCAAAGAATATAACGCATACCCAACAAAGAGTTCCCTTGGAACATATAAGGTCTAGTGTTAAGTATATGGTCTAGGCCTAATGTCCCTAGTGTAATATACTACGACATTTGCAAGATGTCGGAATAGTTAAACCCAAGTCCTGGGTACTCCTACCACATGCAGATGCATGGACGAAGGTAGTCCTCAATATATGTCATCGACACAGGATGGGTGAGAGTTGTTAGGTTCCTCTCCACTCATCTCAATACTCTCTCAGCCTCTTTAGATGGTGGCCCTCCCGCTGCTATTGGCTTGGCATCCTCTCGAGAATGACGCCTAGTCCTGGTGAAGTCGACTGGTTATACTGGTCCCACATCTATATATAAAAAATCACTAAGTTGGTACTATGACATTACCATAAAAATGAATATATGTAAAAACAAAAAATGAAATAACTTTAAAAGATAAATAATTATGCATACATATCTCTCTGCACTCCTCACCAGGGGGCACATGCATATCAGGGTCCCTCGGGAAACTAAACCCCGTGTATGGGTAGTCTTTGATTGCAAGGATTTCACGGGTCCACCAGTTAAAGAACTTGTCATCGAATGCCTCCTACACTCTCCTTGCTCCCTATTAATGCATCAATGCAACCCATCTACATAGTGCATATGTCCTCATACTATCTCCTGTGGGCTAAGGCCTGACACTCTCTCAAAAACAAATGCGCACAAAACAGTCCCAAACCCAAAGTTCTTATTCATTATTCTCTGGAAGTCAATCAACTGTTTCTTCATACAAGTGAGCATTGTAGTGCTCCAATCAAATATAGTGTCCTGTAAACAATGAGTTGCACAATGCATTTGGGCACATGAGGCCTAGTGAAGTGATGTGGATCCTATCATATACAATCCACCCAATCATATACAACACTATCCAAAGGTTGAGGCTTTCTATCTTTTGAATTGGCACTTGAGAGCCTACTTTCTCAGTTCTAGTCTCGCAGTACATGCCAATATAGTCCTCTATATTGTGTGGTCCTGAAGGGAAAGTTCTCAAGTTAACCGGTTCACCCCTCCTGGAGAGACAGGTCAAGAAGTATATGTCCTTGGTGGTGGGAGTCAGTGATTGTCCCTCTAGCATGAAGGCCTCGGTGTTTGGGTGCTAATACTCTATAAAGTGATTTAGTAGCCTGGGTTGTGCCCTCATGAATGGGCAGTGAAAAAACTTCAACATTCCACACTACTTTAGCATGGCAATGGCCCTTGGATCCTCTTCAACTAGTATGTCTAGTTCCTCATGCTCTCTCTCTCTCCAATGGACATACATCCTGGTGCATGAAAAAAGTTTGAGGTTAGTTCCTTTTTCATTTTTTTTAATACTTTAAGAGATGTACGCAGATTGTTTTTAAGACAGTCGTGTATGTACACGTGTTGATGTTTTCTTAGCCCGCGTATATACATGTGTTGAGCATGAACACTCTGCATACACATAGGCCCGACTTAGTTTTTAGGGCATGCACCCTATAAGAAAAAATAAAAGCAAAAAATGATGGATTGAAATATTGGAGGAGGTCATGTGTACTTACTTGGTTCAAGTTTGAAGTCTTTTTGTCCACTGTAGCTCCTTGAATTTGCGTTTTAAGGAAGAGGGATTTTTCACTTTTTGGCTATTTTCCAAATTGCAATGGTTAAAATGAGTTGTATACCTCTATTTATAGACTTTTTTGGCTCTTTTTGCCCCAGTTTTGTCCCTTTTCCCTATTGTTGGCTTGGTGGGTGCTTTGGTTTCTTTTTGGGGGATCTTTAGGCCATTCTTATGAACTTTTTATTTTGGTTTGGTGTTTCTATGAGATGGGTTACACTCACATTATTCTATGGTGAGGTTGTATTTTCGACACTTGCATATAGGTTAGGTTCTCATCACCTTGCATATTTCATTTTGTTGACTATTTCCGATTTTCCATAGGATCAATCCCATCGAAGTGCGATGCAAAACTTTCTATGTTGCTTTAGAAGTGTCGTAGTTAGGTGGTACAACCTCCCTCTACATGGATTCCTTAGGTAGATCCTTTGCTGCATTTTGACATCGATGTTTTGAGTTTTCCATAGGATTGGGAATCCGTTTAGTCCTGCCATGACTGTGTGTTGAAGCCTCATTCTTCTTCATATTTTTCTGGCCTATACCCAAGGGACTCCCTAAGAGCATGGTTTGTTGTCTTTCAAGCTCGCTTAAACTTTGAAAGTGACATCTAACAAGAATTTATTTATCCTTTTCGGCCTTGTCCAGATTACTTAAGAAAAGGATCCCCCCTTGAGTCCTCTTTAATCTCTTTTCAGACTCTCTAAAATTGAAAAGATTGTCGAGCACATCTGTCCAACGATAGTTTACCCCTTTTTCAGTTCAAATGGCCATTTTTATGAAAATGTACGCCCTATGAGCTACGGTTCGCTAGGAGAGTATTATCAGGCATAAGTTTAACCCTTTTTCGGGCATGAGGGACTAAATTTGTGAAACATGGCCATTCTCCTTGGTTTTTGTTTATCTATTTTTCAGGCCTTGGATATTACTTACTAAAAAGGAAACCCTTGGGGTCTTATTTAATCCCTTTTCAAACTCCCTAAACAATAAAAGATTGTCGAGTGACCTTGTTCCTTTCACACTCATTAATTGGCCCAGAAGGAATATCTATTTGGCATAGGTTTAACCCTTTTTCCAGCCAATATATTACCTAGGAAAAAGGTACACCTCGAGAGACATGTCTCACCAGGAGAGCTCTCCTAAGTTATGTTTTATACTTTTTCGGGCTTAGAGGACTAAATTTCGATAAATCTAGTGAGTCCATACTTAAGCTCTTTTCAGACTCCTTAAAATTGAAAAGATAGCCGAGTGATCTTATCTCTGTCACACTCATTAAAATGGTTTTGAAGAGACATCCCTTCGGTATAAGTTTAACCCTTTTCCAGACCGACTGGACTAACTATGAAAAAGGAATACTATGGCCCTAGTGATGATACGAGTTCTCCTCGATATGATTTTATTCTTTTTCGGAACCTGGAGACTAACTTTACGAAAAATGTCACTTTGGAGTCTTCTTTTAGTGTTTTTCAGACTCTCTAAAAGTGAAAAGCCACCAATCTTACATTCTCTGGGCTTGTAAAATTTTACATGGAAGGAGTCTCATTGTTTCATGTTGTAATCACATCGCATGTCTCATCCTTGCATCTTTGGCCTAATTTTGGCTTCATGTTGTTCTTACTGAACCTTTAGATTATTCCACAAGTGTAAGCCTTGTAGCTTTTTTTCCCTTGCGATCTGACACCTTAACCTATGGAGGAATTTTCCCAAGTGTCCTTATCCTACACATGTCTCCTTGCACTGAGCATCAGAATGTTCCATGTGCTTGGAACTAGTTTTATTGCCCGCGAAAATTGTTCCTCCTTTGTAACGTAGAATTCTTTTATTCTTTTTCAAGCTCGTTAAATACATGAAAAAGACAAAAAAATCAAATATTCCAAAAATAGGGGACATGATATACATTATCTTTTATCGGCAACAAGATAGTCACCCTTGGAAAAATCACATCCTTCAATTTGTTCTACAAGCATTGGGATCTAGTATGACGTTAGGAAGTTATCCTTGTTTCATAGAGTTGTGTCCCCCTCCATTTGGTTACTCTTCCAAACATATGGAGAGTTTGTGGTGTCGCATGTGTCACAGACTTATGTCAATAATATGTTGCCTGAGTCTCATCAGTTTTTCATGCTTTTGTCCAAGCGAAGTTTTCCAACCTGAGTTGGCCATTCTGTAGTTAGTCTCTTGACCTTCATGAGTTGGCCATCCAAAGAATCCAGTCATGTTCATATTCAGAATCAATGAAGTTCGGTACCTATTGTTCAAGTTCTTCCAGTATTTCCATGACGATTTGTCGAAGACCTTAGGGTAGTGAGTCTTACACTCCTATTATTCTCCTACCCAAGTTTTAAAGACCTTGAATATATTTCTCGAGTGATGAGGCTACCACCTCTAGCTACATGAATTGATGCTTCCTGAAGATGCATATCACATTGTATTTTTATCTCTTCAGTTGATTTTTAGATGTAGCTATGTTGTGTATTATTCACGACTATAATATTTATAGACATTCTTATTTGTATCGTATTCATTATTATTTTATATGACATGGATATGCAGTGTGCTTCATTGGTAGCCATGTTTAGTTTATCCCAAGCATGGGTATGCCCACCTCAGATAGATTATCATTATTTTGTAGAAGACATGCTCTTGAATACTCCTATTTGGCTCACTCAAATTCGTGCCTTCCCACTCTATAAATATGTTGTAATGTATTCCATCCATCAATTTCTCTTATGACTTCACACATTAGGGTGCATATGTTATAGTCCAAAAATGCCACATCTATGCATCCAAGACATTGGCCCATCCATTTGCATCATTTTCCAATCATACTTCTTAGGTTTCCTTCAAAAAAACAACTTTTTTGATGATGTGTGCGCCTTACTACACTATCATCCCATGTACATACACATGTTGCATGCTAATTTTCTCGTGTACATACGTGTGTTGCATGCTAATTCGCCCATGTACATTGTTACAGGTGAATCCTCCTGCAGACAAGCAGATTCCCTCTTGGTCTCTAGACTCCTAAGGCCAAGACAGAAAAGTGCTTAACATGGACACTGACATCCTTTTTAGATCTAATTAAGCTAATATGCGAAAAGGATGAAGATGGATATGTACCTTGTTAACGACGTTTTTCCTCGCAAGATCCAAGCTGAGCTCCAATCCTGAGCTCCTCGATAGGTCCTGTAAAAAAAACAAAGATACAAAGAACTTCTTATTCTATTGAGATTATCTCAAACATGGATATATCTACTGAAAACAAATTCATGTGGAACAAACATAAATTTGAAAGAAACAGGCCAAACATTGATTATTAATGAGAACAAGTAAAAGGTGCGTACAATCCTTTGATGGAGGTGCAACAACCTCTTCCAGCTCTCCTTGTCCAACCCCTTTGATCAAGTAATCTACACTAATTATGCTTTGATAACATCTCACTTATGGGATCATAAGTTGGATGTAATTCTCAATATCCATATCCCCCTCTTCCATGGAAAGCCCTCATTATATAGGATTTGGAGGCTTAACCACCATGGACATGATCTCTCGTCAGATCCACTAAGAAATGGATCTCTAAGATATTTAGGGAGAAAATATCTCTTAAGGATTTTGGGGAGGAAATATCTCTCAAGAATTTTAAGGAGGAAATATTTCAACCATACATGAGATCCTCCACCTTCCCTAAAAAATAGGAAACCAAATGTGAGGCGGATTCTCACACTTAATTACTTCATTTTTCATGAATATTAATAATAATTCATGTGCACTTGATTCTCACACTTAATCAATTTATTTTCCATGAATATTAATAATAATTTGTGTGTACTTGGTATTTTGGCCTTCATGTAAGATGTCCCTCCTCCATATTGACTAGGGATTGTGACATAGGTTATTCCATGGTGTCAATGTGTATGAGACACTTATATGACACTTTACGACACTTAGGGAGAGTTACCTAGGTGTGCAAATTTCATGTGTAACATACATACGCATGTTGCATGCTAGTCTACCTGCGTTTACTCCCACAAAATGAAAAAAATATAAAAGTGTGTGTATTTTGGCAGATTTAACGGGATATGAAGGGTTTCCTAATCATTTTACCCCTTGTATCCCTTCCCCAAACTGAATAACCATATTTTTATCATATAAAAAGGGGTCTAGGGGAGTCATTTGGAGACATGAACAAGAAGACAAGAAAACTCTGCCAAAATCCTTTCCCTCTCATTGCCCAATTTTTGCATGTTGCTCTGAGTTTTATCCTCAACATTCCCTTCCATCCATTCTCCCTATGTAGCCCTACCTTCTTCCCATGTTGGCATGTTAGTTGTGAGAGTTCTATGTGGGATCGGTGCACTTGGAGTCACGACAAAGGAGCCTGAACTTGGTTTGTAGAGTAGTGTCAACAAACAAAGGTTGTAACCTTTCATCTTGTTTATGAATAAAAGAGATTATCTTTGTCCCAAAACTTTATTTGTACATGTTCTTATCTGTTTTTATCATTTACATATATATTTAGGTTTTTAGGTGATTACTAGAGATTGTATATGTTGTTGTGTTGTGTTCTTAGTCTGTTGTAGGTGAGATTTGGGAGGAGATATGTGATCTAAGAGGCAACAAAAAGTGGAAGAGGTCTAGATCAATTGAAATGATTCAAGGTGCTCTTCTTAACCTTCTCTTCCCTCTCTCTCATCACTTATTCTAGATTTTTTTGGGGTAGATTAGAGATAAGTCAATCTTTTAGGGGCTTATCGCTCTGCTTATTCCTTAGACCCATTTTAGGGGGGATTTTCCCCATAGAAAATTCCAAGGGCCATTTATTAACATTTTGTTCAAGGGCCATCTCATTTGGTGTTTAAATACACAATGAATAATCCATTGTATATTATACCCCTATTAATTGTAACTTATATGTTACTATAGACCAATCCCTTATTAAGGACGCAGTACATAGTGTGCCTTACATCCACTTAGGGTTTGGAAAGGCTATAAAGTTCCTAGAAATAAAACCGTTAAAGTAATTTTGGTGAATAAAATAGTCACTAAACTTTTAGGATCATTTCTATCTAATTAATATTTTCGCAACTAAATTAGTGGCAATATTTCTAGGTCCGTCATCAATTTCTATTTTTGTGACCAAACTAGGTGATAATCCCAGCCTAATGTCCATGACCAAAACAACCTCAAAATAATGGTGACAATCAATGATTGTCACCAGATATGTTCACCTAATGGCAACAATTATAGGTTGTCACTTTTGATCCTTCAATGCACTTAATGTCTATCCTTTTTATTTGTATTTAAAATTTAGTACTAATTTTTTTAAAGTTGATGTTGATATTTACCTTAACTTATGCTTTATTTTTATTTACCCATACAACCAAGGTATTATGCCTTATAATTTATCTTTAGAGATCCCAAGTTATGTTGAAAAGAGTCTCAAGTCACCACATCATAGGTTTTACATAGGAAGATTTTGTCTTCTTAGTGAAAATTGGTGGTCTCGGTCCAAGGTCAAACAAACAGGCCTTAAGACATAGCATTATTTAGATTTGGATTTCATGGTCCATGCCCAGGGATTTAGACCATCACACATGCCCTATGTGATATAAAAATGGCCATTTAAAATATATTTGTAACATGATCATCATATTTTCCATTTAGCCTTATCGTCTACTTAATTATGATGATGTTTAGATGAAGGGGGTTTTTAGAATCATAAAATTTCTTCAAGGGTCTCATTATTTGATGGGAAATGGTTTTCTTTCTTTGAAATAGAGCCATAATGCTTCTTTTTTATATTTTGAATTCATTATGGCGCCTCTTTTGAATTTTCTTATATAAAACATTAATGGATCTCCTGATAGTTCATGGAGTCTCTTTTTAAGATTCACCCTTAAAAAATTCTATGTCCCATTATGATCCATCAATCCTTTTTTTTTTTATCTTTGAAATCTACTCTTCAAAATCACTCTTATGAACCATTAGGCACCTATTCCAAATTAAAACATCCAACTTTTGAATTGCCCAAATCAACTTTCATTCGTCCATCCAACAAATTTAACATTTTGTAGTCATGTCTTTCTAAGGGAACCAAATGGAATTCATTAGATCATTTTTTACATATGGAAGTTTTATCTTTTGAAAATATATGATACTTCATTAGGTGTGCTTTCATGTTTGTATTTTCTCTTTTGAATCACCCTGATAGTCTGTGAGGTGACCTTTTATCTTAAAAAAAAAGACTTCCAAACTAGCTTGATAGTTCATTGATCCATTCAAGAGATAAATGTAAAATGGCCTTGGTTTTCCATTAGTTATTTTAGGATTTTTTCAAATAGAGAACCTTTCAAAACCACCCAATGGATCATCAATATTTGTTAATCCCATCGAACGATCACATATTTGAATGCACTCAATAATTCATTGGGTTTCCTTTGACATATTCACCAAAACTATTTTGAAGACTCTAGATAGAATTCCATTAGGTGTATTGCAAAGATATTCATTGAACATCGTGTGAAACAACTTTCTGGTTCATTGAATCACCTTTAAATTCATACATCAATCTTTCAAACGATATCGATGATCCATTAGGCTATATCTTCATTTTGAATATCACAAACTTTAGAATCAACCTTATAGTTCATTAAGCCACTTATGAACTTAGTCGTCAATATTTTGAATCCACTCAATAGGTCATCAAGGCCCATAATATTCATCTCAAAAACTTATAACCCTCAAAGGACTTCTATCATTTAATGATATCATGCAAACATTCAAACATTGCATTTATGTTATCCTATTACATAATTTTTCAATTTAAAAGTGATATATTTCTGGATCATTTGAATTAAAAGATTGATCATAATTGAGATATGTTTGAGTTAATAAGTAATTAATCTCCCACACTTGAATTTAAAAGTATCACAAGGGCTTATGTTTCTTATTTAAAGACCCCTACACTTTCAAAATAAGCACCACCACCTTAGAATTTTGAATGAGGGATTTCAAAGTAAATGAAGAGTTGAAATCAATAGAATTTCCTATAAGAAAGCAATCAATGTGTTGTCAATGCTTGAAAGTTGCAAGGACCTAAACCCTTGAGTAAATATTTGAAACCTTGAACAAAATCCCCCTTACCCATGGTCCCACTCCTTCCAAAATCTCATCAAACTCAAACTTTGACTTTGAATCTACATCAGAGTGCACACTTGTTTTTTCCTATTTCCTTATGGATGGAAATCATATCCAACTTTCTTGTCTAGCACAAATTTTTTTGTTCTTCCTGGATCAACTTCATGACTTTCCCAAGTATGTATACCATTTATTGTCAAAATTTGACCTAAAAAAATTAGGCCCACTAAAATTTCACATTAGGAAATTTATATTAGCTATTAGATTAATGAATGTGCAATATGAATATGTGGTCTACCGCTTGTTTCCATATACTTTCAAAAACAAGGCTTTTACTTCACACTTTAATTTGCAAATGGGATCTATTACTATATGGAATGACTTTGAAACAATATTTATGAACAATTTCGGTGATAATAAAGCTCTAGAAGCTTTAATATCAGATATGCCTAGGATAAAAATGGAAATCAAAGAGTGTAACACACCCCAAACTCACTTTTGGGCATATGTCATTATAATTCAAACTCTATCACATACAAAATTTTCAAAATTTCCTTAATCTTTCTCATTATTTATTTGATATCAATAAAAAAAAAAAAATACATCCTTCCTAAAGGATCATATCACCATATAATTTGCTTTAATATTTTCCCCATGAGTGGTATAAGGTAATCATTTTTAGTTATAAAAATATATCAGGGATGCATATTGGTCTCCAATCCATGGTTTTATGATCTTATGATTTTGTTTTGAATGACATCCTAGGGCTATAGGTGATTATAATGGTAGATCAATTAAGTTTTACCAACAAATTAGAAAAGGAAATTGGAGCAACTCACTATGGTTAATTAATCAACAATTCCTTTAGTGAGATAGAAGCCATAATGGTAGAAATGGAAATGGAGGAAGGAAGATAACTCACTTGGAACTCGTTTTTGTAGATGATGAAGCTATTTGCATTGAAGTGTATAGTTGTGATAATCCTCTAATAGTGATCCATGTCCAAAATGACTTGCACACTAGATATAACCAATAAACACTAGATCTGCAATTATAAAGATAAAACAACGAAATGTGCATAACAAATAGACATAGCACCCTCATGGGGGATGATTCCTCTGTTACCCTAGTAGCTATGTTGGAACCTCCCTTAAGGTGTTGGGGTTGAAACATACAAGGAATGAGTGGACACTATTGTTGATTATGGTGAAACGATGATGATGACAATGATGATGATGTGTACAATGATCACGAGGATGACAATGATGATGATATGATGATGATGATGACAATGGAAATGGAAATGATGATGACAATGCCAATGACGATGATGATGATGATGATGATGACTACGAAAATCATGATGATGATGATGATGACCATGACGATGACAAGGATGATATTGATGACCATGATGATGACGATGATGACTACGACAATGACAAAATTAATGATGATGACAACAATGATGATGATGACAATGTTGATGACAACGATGATGATGATGACAATGATGATGATGATGGTGATGACAATGATTATGATGATGACTGCGAAAATGATGATGATGACGACCATGACCATGACCATGACGATATTGATGATGACGATCATGACAATGATGATGACGATGACATTGACGGTGATAATGACAATGACAATGATGATGATAACAATTGTGACAATGACGACGACAACGATGATATTGATGACCATGACAATGACAATGATGATGATAATGACGATGAAAACGATGATGATGATTATGATGACGATGATGATTATGGTGATGATGATGATTACGACTGTGACAATGAGGATAATGATGGCAATGATGACCATGACGATGACGATGATGATGAACATGATGATGACCATGACCATGACCATGACCATGACCATGACCATGACCATGACCATGACCATGATGATGATGACAACGATGATGATGACCATGATGATTATGACAATGACAACGATGATGATGACAATGACGGTGATGATGATGATGAAAATGATGATGAAGATGATGATGGAAATGATGACGATGGCGATGATGATGATGACGACTGTGAAAATGACAATGACAACGACGATGATGACCATGATGATGACCATGACCATGATGATTAATATGACGACGATGATGACCATGACCATGATGGCGATGATGATGATGATGACGGCTGCAAAAAGATATAACGATCACATAACTCGACCTACATTTCATCATTTTTCCAATATCATTGATCATCTAAGTCTTCATCCAAGTCGACATCTGAATCATATGGTTCATAATCGACATTCAAAGGATTGGCCATATCAAAATCATCATCATCAAAGTCATTTTCGATAATATCATCATCAATATGATCTTCAAGAACATTATCATCTACATCTGGCTCAACTTCTTCAGCTTCTTCATGTGATGGTACATCTACTTGATGCTCCTTTGCATCTTCTTCTTCTTCAATATCATCTTCTTCTAGTACATTATACTTTACATTCCTTCCTCTTGGATCATATATAAAAACTTACAACCAACCTACTTTACCTAGAACCTATGAATAAAATACATTCTCACATTGGCTTGGAAGAGCATAAGTTTTTGTACCCAACTCAAATGTCCTTGTATTAACCATGGTAAATCCATTGGCATGCACAATAACAATTCTTTCGATATCACATTCATTCATTCGTAACCTGTACCAACTGACCTTGAACATAACTAATGATCCAAAAATCCTTAGATGTAAAATTAATTCTCAAGTACACATAAACATCTGACCAGATTTGGTAAATGAAGATTGGTTGATTATTTGCAAAAAACACATGTGAATATGCTTATTTGTCCATAAAATTTGTTAATATTGATGAATATATTGAAGAATGATGAGATGGCATAGCAGAAAATAAAAGAACTCAAATTACATATATGAATAACGTAATTCACTTCATCTTCAAGTCCTCTTTAGATAGTATGATTGTTCTTCATTATCCCAAAATACCAAATTACATTACAATATGGGCTTAAAAATCCAATTTATTGGAATCTCTTTAATTCCATTATGCAAAACAAGAAAATGAGTTCACCATTGAAATCCTCGCAAAATTCTGAGAAATTTGACTATAAAGTCGACCAAATTCCAAACAGGTGTTGAAAATGCCCTTTTTACACGTATAACGAGACTATGGGTCTCATGCATGAAAAACTGAGATAAGACTTTTACAAATGACCTATGATCACAAAACAAACTTCAAATTCATGATCCTTTCAGAAAGACGAGTCCAACGAGTATAAAATATCCTACATTCGGACAAAGTGCCTTATGGAATGCAAAACGAGACAATGCCAAAACTTAGGCAATCTCTTGCATGCTCTTCAAGACAAATCTATATTGTACTTGGCCTCAAGATTCATGTCTACATTGGAATCTATGCACATTTCTATTTTTTCAAGACTTCGAGATGTGTGTCAAGCATTGGGATCTGTGCCCAATATATAGGGTGTGGGTCTAACCTCTCGTCTGCACCAATCTGCAACTTAATACTAATTTGGGATGAATCTTGTAATATGTGGTAATTGTGGCGTGTTGGCTAAGAAATCTGAGATATAACCAAGAGGTTCCAGGTTTGATCCCTCTCCATAACACATATTCATTGGTTTTTGTTTCATATGGTTATATAAACCATATATAGTATACATATGGTTACAGTGGTTGTTACATTCAATATATATATGGTATATATTTAAACCCATCACATCTTCATTATCCCCCCTCTACGGTTATAACTTGGCCATGTGGCATTGTATATGGACCAAGGGTTGGGGCTAGTCCTCAACCCCTTCTCCCCACCAAATTAACCATTACATAAATTCAAATATAACTCGTGCCATAGTTGGGTTAAGTCACATGAGATGGCATGATGGTAATGGAGAGTTTGTTAAGCCTTGGGAGATTATGGAGGTCGCAGGTTCAACCCTTTTTGACTCCATAATTTTATACAACTTAAACCAATATTGGACAATGGGAGGTTGCCACATAGAAGCCTCTCATTGGATGACCTTGCTACATGTCACCATACAATTCGACCACTTGGATGTATTGTATGCCGATTAATCTGCCATGTCATCTATTGTATGACCATGTGCCACGTTTCACCCTTGCATTGGTGACACATGCCACCCTACTAACGATATCTTGTACCATGTTGATGTCATCCTTTGACTTAACCTTTGACTTGAACTTTGACCACTTATAACTTTTGCATACGAGCTTCATTTGAGGTGTCATTCGCGTCGTTGGAAAGATAACGACGATCTCTATGTATTAAAGTTGTTTTCTCAATCATTTGAGATGATCATTTTTTGAGAATTTATGGATCCCCTGGGACCTATCTGCCCATTCCAAATCCTCATGTACCTCTATGAGCGTTTCTGATATCCTCCTGGATCAACTAACTTGAAGGAATTAAAGTCACACTCGATTGTATCATTCAAATACCCATAGTATCTATTTTCGGATATTGTTGGATACCTGTCACTTCTAGAGGAAACATTAGTGACCTAAAAGACTGTAGTTATCCCAGAATCATAGTTTTTCTTCTTATCATCCAACTTTGTGATGTGAAATTTACAACCATTGCACCACATAGCCTTGTGGTGTTTCAACTACAATATGCCCCACACGTAAAAAATGCATGTTTGTCAATGAATAAACATGATATTTAGAGTTAGTAAAACTTTATAAAAGAAACACACCATGACCTAGATTAATAGAATGGAAAATAACTGAAACATGATGTGGGTGAATACTATGCTTGCATGTTTATCTTTTAAACCATATGCTAAATCAATTTCCCTCTAAGTAAGATTGGTATCTTGATTACGACGAGCTTATTTAAGAAAAGTAGCCACCCCTTCCCATGATAACCTACCATTAAATTGTATATTACATCGATCTATCCATACTTTCATCCAATCAAGATTGTTTGCGATGTATAAATTTAGTGCATCCCACTCTCGACCAACTACATGAAAAAATAATAAAAAATTAGTAATTAGAGTAAATATTAAATAATAATTGATCATGGAAGATAATTACTAAATAATAATTGGATGCATTAATTGAAGAATAATAATTAATGCAAAGTATTATAGATATCTACCATCTAATTACCTTTCACTTTCCTCATTCTACCTTTCTTGCCCAAGGCCTCCCCTTCAAATTTTTTAATTGAAATGAGATCCCAAATCTGAGGCACCTTCATGTTTTTTGCTGCCAATTTATGAAGATACTGACTAATATACACCAAGGATTGATATACCATATATCCCTCCACCATAGATCCCTCGGGACGTTCTCTTTGTCTAACAAAATCCTTCAATGACTTCAAGTGCCTCTCCACCATCCACATTGACCTTGTTTTTACAGGTCCACACATTTCAATCTCCTCAGCTTGGTGTATGAGGTAGTATTCTTGTGCATTGAAAAATGTCGGAGGTAGATACTTTTGCATTTCACACATTAGCCGAGAAATTTCTCTCCAATATTTTATATCTTATTTATGGATTTCTTTAGATGACAAACACCTACACATGATATAACAAATCAGATCATAGGTTTCAACAACAACGCCATATATATATATATATACATTGAAAGTAAAACAGATGTTGACAAGTTGAACAACAACGATTTTTCATATAAATCATTAATATTTACCTCATGTATCTTCCAAGATCATATATAACTTGTTTTACATTGTTTTCAAAGTTGTCAAGTAGAGATAGAGGTAGAACATACTATAACAACAAAGGTATCATTAATTTTTAGGAAAAGAAAACCATATTATAATACTAAAAAGTCGTATATTTACCAATATAGAAATACACGTAAAAAAATAATTACATTAATGAAGGTATGGCAGTCATGAGTTTTCACCCCACCAAATTCACCTTTCTTCATTTAGATATTCTTTATGTCTGAAGCAAATCTCGTGGGAAAACTAGTTTTCCAAATCACCTATTTTACAACATTACTTTCCTTCTCTGTAAACAACCGTGGAAGACTATTTCGATGTATTCCATTTCTGTTTGAATAAATCACATTTTGTAGTGCATGATTGGCTTCCTGAATGTTAGTACAAATTTTGAGAATTTTTTCTTTGTCACTCTTTCCATCTACAATTCTCCACAATGTTTATGTTATATTCTTCTCGATATGCATTGTATCGAAAAATTGAGCTATTTGTAGGTGCTCATAGTAGGGAAACCTATTGAATTGTACAAGGTAAATTTTGATTCCTCATGGAATCCCATTAATGCCTTGATGACATTTATGAAAAACAATTAATGAAATTACAACAATAATTGTTAGATACAATAAAAAAAAATTGATAGAAAATAAAATAGTAAAACATTAATATATAGGTAGACACATAGGCTAAATGCTTACCTTGACATTTTAATCTATTATATTCCAACTTCCATAGGTGAGGTGTCATTCTTCATGGCTTTATTCCAGTCTCTTATTTCAAATTGAAAAGATGTTTTTATGTAGTTCGATACATATGGTTCTTAGGGAGGACGTGCCTATACTCATCAAATACCTCATTACCTCATTACCTCATTTCCTAGACTTCTTGAACGATATGATTTCATCCTAGGACCACAAACTAGACATGCAAATTTAACCTTTGTTTGAAGACCTGTAAGATTATATGGATTAGTGTCAGTATTATTTATATAAAAATGAATTGATATTTAAGAAGCATGCATCATATTTTCATAAAATTATATATACTATTAAATTCCATCAGTATGTTACATACCACAAAAATGTGTTAGCCCTGGGGAAACATGAATTTTCCATGGAATTGAAATTGCCTTTTCCCTATTGGTCTAGAGATGCCATACATAGTGATGCCATCCCATAACTTTACTAGCTCGTCGACAAGAGGCTCAATATATACATTCATATCTTTCACTTGGTACTTACCTAATTGGGTGAAAGTACACATAATTACTACCTTGTATATATATATATATATATATATATATATATATATATATATATATATATATATATATATATATATATATATATATATATATATATATATATATAATGCAACAAATAAGAAAAACAAAATACAACATTCAAACCAATTCTATAAACAAATACTTGGAACAATCTTTGCCAACATTGTGTGCTCCCTCTTTCTTGACATCCAAGGAGGAATGTTATTGTTTATAACAAAAATAGGCCACATTGAGTAAATAGACCTGAGCTCACCAAATGGTACGACACCATCAGCTGCCAATGAAAGCCTAACATTACAAGGTTCTTCTTTAAAAATTGTCCATCTTTCTTCGATGTTCCTAAATTCATAACCATCTGCAGGCATACAAAGAAAACCATCTTCACTTATGTGTCATGCATGGTAATTCATAAACTGTACAATGCTTTGGCACCCAAACAATTGTTGCAAACATAGAATTATTAGAATATGATGAAGAACATTGTGAGGCACCTTTTTTGTTACATGATCGGTTTGATATATACTGATTTGACATTATGGGCATTTCGTTTTCGATGCATATCCTCCATAATATATAATATGATCATTCAAACATGCATCAATAGCCTGATACTCCATTTGAATATCTTTCATAATTCCACACATCTCTCTATATGTGGGAGGTAAATTATTTCACTGTGGTAACAAAAATTCACCTGACAATCTACAACATAAAAAAACTAGTTAATGTAAATAATAGTAATAAAAAATATTGCATCCTTAATTTACACATTAATTGACACTAAAAATAGAGAAAAATAAAGTCAACCTTTACGTATAATTTGTGATGAATTATATTACGTACCTTAGGATCTGTGTGAGACAAGCGTTTGAAAAACCATTCAATACCTTGAAGTTCACCAACAACATTATAGCAGAGAAATTTTTTGTTCTTGAGCCTTCATAAAGGGGTTGTTCTGCCTTCTCAAGCAGAGGTACATCATAAATATCATCATCGATAGGAGCAAAGATGTCCTGGATCAATCTATTTGTACCATCATCCAGCTCAACAATATTATTGGTCTCATCTTCTTCCATGGGATTGACGTGATCTTAAATATTAATATCGTCTTCCACATCTTCTACAATAGTATTTCTACTACTACTTGGTAGATATTTATTCGGTGAAAAAAACCTAGGAGGATTTATCTTTACAATTTCAAACAATCAATAACATTAGTGTATATATAAAAAAATTAAAACAAAAGAAAATTTTATAAATAGAATCAACACAATGACATATATAATTAATAACTTACCATGGGACGAAATGTATGCCCCCCTTCACAATTCCCATACGTAAAACAATGTATTTCGGTTGTTTTCCTTACAAGTCTTCTTCTTTTCAAGCCCCTGCATTGATTTCAAGGGAAATAACATTTCCCATCAGTACCGAACAATGCCTCCCATGCAGCCCTTAACCTAGAAACCATCATTTGACTCTCAACAAAATTCATTTGGGATTTCTTGTATTTACAACAAAATTCACTGAAGCAATATAAGAACATTAATATATGAATTGTATATTATTATGGCATAAATATCATTGAATTATATTGACGCTATATCTACTAGATAATTAATCCATTTTCGTCATAGATTTATTAAAGGTTTATACCAATAATCAACAATTAATCAACAAATCAAAACCATACATTTTTACCACATAAGTTCCAAAGCTTGACTATAAGCAAGTAATAAAATCAAACAATAAAAGAGAAATACACCATGATAAATTGTATAGTAACTAAATGGAATTGAGTAGACATGTTCATACCTATTTCCTGGGGAAAATTTGTGTCCCCAAATGAAAGAGGGTCTAAGGTTTAGGGATCCAATCTAGGTTTTTAAAAAAGAGACAAAACAATATTAAAAATTTGTAACCTTCAAAGTATAAAATCAGAGCTATGTAGATCAAGAATTGGATTTGAGGAAACTAGCACATAGAAAAAATACTAATAAATCGTGAAACAAACAATGAGCATAAAAATATTTAATAACTGTCACACCTACAACAAAATTTGTCGAAAACATTAACCTCTGTCGATCTTCCAATGAAAGTTGACTATGTCAAAGTTGACCAAATCGGTGAAGTCAGTGACCATTAAACCATTTTCGAATGGGTAGTTGGCGTCATCAAGTTTCGTCAATAGATCAATGAACTATCCTCTAGGTTCGTCGAAAGATTGACAGGGATAGATGTTTGTCAAAATTCTGACGTTATCAGGGCACCTAGAAAAAAAAAGGATTAAAATTTTAATAATTTGCGACGATATGATTGAATTCATTCTTATCATCAAAAGTTTTTTTCGAATTAAAACCCCATATATAGTAGTGAAATTTGTATGGGTTGTTACAACTATTTTAGACAGACAATGTATTTGGCATGAATAACAAGTAGAGAGAAGAAAAGATAGCTTGCAGCTGGAGCATCCATGGAGGGTGAATTCTAGAGAATGTTGCAACCTTTTTGGAGCGTTTTGGAGCTGAAGAATGAAGATACAGGTTGTTAGGCTTGAAGAGTTAACTCATGTGTGATTTCCACTATAACACCACATGTTTACTTATGTTTTTATGGTAGTTTTTCTAGCAGTGAGTTCCCTTGAGTTCCCAAAAGAGAGATTCCTAATTACCTGTGCCAGGGAGACCTTGATAAATGAACGGGACACCTAAGGGACTGAGATCAGATAAGGGGTACATTCCTTGGGTTGGGAAGGTCAAGAGGAAGAGAGTTGGTTGGAAAATCGGGATAGTTGTAGGAGGATACCAGTGGGTTGTGGAATTTCTGAGTTGTGAGTGGACAGTGAGAGACCACCATCCTTTGTGGATTAATAGCCTCATCTCGAGGGCGACTTGTTGTTGAGATTTGGAACAACAAGTATATGGTTGGGTGGAACGTTTGTCCCAAGTAGTTGGTTGCACAACTTATTTTAAAAGATAAGTGTTTTATCTATTTTCTGGTTGCATTATGAGTTTTAATTGTTGTTCATGAACTCTATAATTGAGAATGATTTATATGTTGTTGTGTTGAGTAATTAGATACATTTCATGTATGTTTTATAATGTTGTAGATGCATTTAATTAATGGTATCAGACAATAGTGAAATTTTGTTTTAATTTGTAGCTATTAAGCTGCATGAAATTAATTAGTTAGTAGAAATTTTAATTTTTATGAGTATTTTGCACGTAATGGACCTCAACTGGGTTGGGGAATGTTACAAGATTGGTAAATCATATTTTATAACATGGAGAGATAAATTCAAATGCCCCAAAATTAGAGGCAAATGACCTTGACTTGGAAATCCTATTATCTTGGGAGCTTTTTGCACAAGAAGATACTAAAACGTATCTGGACCGGAATACCAAAATACGTGTCTTGGAAGATCTATCTAGTTAGGAATTATGCCATCTTCAAACAAGAAACCATTATCCCAAGTCCATGAACAAAATCATAACTTAGAATGGGGGATGTGTATTTCCAAGGATTGAAAGAGAAAACAAAAAATCATTTTCTTTGATGACACCTTCAAAGATAATCTATGGGTGGTAGGTGTGGTTGGGAGGGGTGACATCTTTGACCTGGAAAGAACACAAGAAATTGAATTTTCATGGGGGATAGGGACCTAAACCAATAATGAGGCATAAGCTCTAACTTTATACAAAGGCCTTTTAGTATTGAAAATAATAGGGTCCATCAAGCGATGGCGGTGGGGAACTCAACATTAATGATAAGATCATCGCACCACAAAAATCTACCAAATAGCCTCAAACTAAGTAGGCTTGTCTAAATAATCTTATTAGAAATCTAATATTTATAGACCATTGAGTTTTACTATATCCTTTGAGGAACAAACACGCTTGTCAATGAGAAAGAAAATAAGGGAGCTAGGTTATCAGAATAAATTTTGGATTCAAATGGGAGGATAGTCACCTTAGCACCCCCATGATGTGTTTAACCATAATGGAGACCACCTTGCACCCAAGAAAACAGCATGTCATGCAAAGTTTATGGGATAGCAAGTTATTGTGTGGCATCACCTCGATTCATCCTTTTCTCAAGGTTATCGCATGGGTGAATATGTATGGTACAATGGTGGTGGTCATGGATACATGTGAGTTAATGCATACTACAAATGGTATATGGAGAAACTTATTTGTAATTAATTCAAATAAAGACACTTAAAAGCGATGGAGAAGTTGAAGTATTTTTCTGGAAATTAACCCTTAGCCTAGATTATTTGTCTTAGCTCAAGAAATCCTTGAATGTGCTTCTGAATATGGGTTCGTTTAGTATGAATTGTGGTTTATTATCATTTGGGTTGAAGCCAATGTTGGAACTAAAGCTTAAAGCTATGTCCCTTACTATGATCTGAGAACATTTGTCGAGTTGTATTCTCCTAGGAATTTTGCAAGTGGGTTGACCCCAATGGAACACTACCACTATATGAGTGGTTATTGCATTTTATGTGAGTTGAGTGAGGTGAAGTGTGAAGTGAAGCATTGTAAGAAGGAAATTGTAGAATCCCAATGCAAGATAATGAATTGTACCATATATTAGAATAGTTGGAAGGGTGAATTTGCAAGTTAGATTTAGAAGGAGAACAGTGCCAATGACACTTGTGTATTTGATTTAGCAAGTCACATTTTGTAAACTCGTGACTGCGAAAATGAAATGGGAGAATTCATGGGGATTGATGATAGACAACACTTGGAGCTCAATGAGAAGGTAAGATCCATGTAGTTGTTAATTGAGAGAATTGTGGTTCACCTTGGACTACCCACATGAGTAGTTGCATCTCCTTCTCCTCCTAATGACTCTAGCTCCATTGAGTATCCCTCTCTTTGTGGAATTTTTGTAGCCTCGTAGAACAATGCAGGACTTTTATGCAATGGAAACCTAGAACTAGTGGATGGCATAGGTGAGATCTACCCTATTATTGAATCTGGAAAGGTGAAAAGTTGAAGTAGATCCAAATGAGAACATGTTTGTTGAAGCTTTTCATGGTAAAGAAAATTAGTAATTTTCTTTTCTTGGTTATGCATGTTTTTTCAATTTTATTTTTTTATTAATCAATATGTAAGGAAGTATACTTGTTGAGACTTTAAAGGCTAAAATAGGGAACAAAGTCTATATAGGAAAATGGATACACTAGCCCCCATTTTGGACATTTGGCCATGGCCATCTCTATTTATTTTTAATTACACAATGGTCCAATTTGGTCACAACATTTTCTAATATAAATTATATCCTTTATTGTGAAAAAAATAGTGAGGAGGTACATAATTAAGTTATGATGCTAGATAAAGTTATGTCTTGTATTATTGAGGGTATAGCAAGTTAAAAGGAAATGGTGTTCATCATCCGCCTTGTTAGTATCATAAATTTGATTATTTTAACTATGAGAATCATGGTCAAATTTGACTATTTTCACTATGTAGGTCATGGCCATTGGTCCTAAATTTGGAAATATTCATTATGTTTTTTTTTTTTATCTAGGTTACAAATTCCAATGAAAACCTCCAAGTATTTCCCCTCATTTTGAGGATGGTACCCAGGGTAAACCCTAGAATCTTCAAGGCAC
The DNA here is from genome assembly GCA_009831015.1 of Picea engelmannii. NCBI lineage: Eukaryota > Viridiplantae > Streptophyta > Pinopsida > Pinales > Pinaceae > Picea > Picea engelmannii. The sequence goes on from ML822394.1 coordinate 40,310, forward strand.
AAGGTCGTTCAACAACAAGGATCGAATCCATTACAACAATATACTTGTTATGAGCTCAACATGTCACTCACGGAAATTGAACCTAGGTAGGGAGGATAACAATAGTTCCTCCCAACCACCTAAGTTAAACCCAATTGACCATATTCATTCTATTATTTAAGCTCACAATGTTAAAATAATAATTTTGATCACCTAAATTAGAATTTATTAAAATTTTGTATTATTTAAAATTGTCACACAAACAAAGGTATCTGGCATGTCCATATGACATCTATGACATTTGGCTAGCCATGACCTTAAATTAAATTATTATTATTGTAAATAATGATTTCATGATAAATCCGTCTCTTATCTTTAAACTTCATAGATATATAAGATTTAATAAAATTTATTCATAATGTGTAATTTTTATATTTTTTCTCATATTCTATGGTTATGCAATTTTCATCATTTTATTGTGTGAATAATTCTATGCCAATGTGGATTTCAAGTAACCCTTTCGCTTATCTCTATGATACCCAAGCATAAAGATGATAATGGTGATGTGTATTGAACCTTTTAAAACTAATATAAAATCAGTAAAGTGGAAATGTTGTTAAAAACATGAAGAATGTGGAAATGTTATTAAAAACATGAAGAACAAGTGTTGCATGGCATCTTAGTCCCTGCCAAGTAAATTTGGAAATGGAGATGATAGTTGCACCCTATAATTATTATAATCCATACCCAAATTAGTATATAAACATTAAAAGATGAGGATCGAAGGGGATTATTATTTAAAAGACTAAGATTATCCATAAAAAAATATGCTTACTAGGAACTAGCTTCATAGTCTTAAAGAAATCAACTCTTGAAAATTTTAAATGAGAAAAATTAATATAGATAACTACACCGTCATAAAAGTAGAAAGAGATAAAGAAGACATGTTATTCCATAGTGACACATAGTTTATAGATTTCTCACACATTACCAATACAAGCATTGTCCAGGATCTCTAGCCATGTTCATAGTCACAAACTTTCCATCAATAATATGTAAGTATTTTTAAAATTATTTATTTATTCTTTCATCAAACAAATGTTCTTCTTGAAAAGATATAGGTATTATTTAAATTAGGATGTAACTCTAAGGAGCAAACTTGTTGATCTCATCAAACGAACATCTTCTTGAAAAGATATAAACCGTCCAATGAACTGCGTACAAGTCTGACACTAAATATTTGGGTGATCTTGTCACCTGGTGAAAATTAAGAAACACAGAACAACATTTTATCACCGCCTGGAGTTTAGATCATTTAAAATCACATTTATTTACCCTCCTATTGGAAGAACAAACTGTTAGAATTAGTGCATTGTTGTATTTCTTGATTGTACAAGTAAAGCAGAGACGCTATGCTTGTTCTCAAAAAAAAAGAAGTGACAGATCATTTGAATACATTAATCTTCCAAGAAAAAAGCTCTACATATAACTTAATACATGAATTGGATCCTTGAAAAACCAAAAGAACTTCAAAAATTGCAGTTTCCACTATCTTCTTCAAAATTCCCTAGCATTAAGGTTAAATACACAAAGTCAGAGCCAGAACTTTAAAGAACAGTTAGCCGAAACTATCCACAACAACCAGTCTAAGGGCTGAGCCAACATTTTATAGTTCAGACTAAAGAACCAAGAAAATCTTTAATATCCGAAAATTTAAGCTTAAAGTGAAATGAAAATACCTGCTAGAAGCAATAATCCGTTCAGGCAACTGAGGAAAAACGAGTTTGCGAATCAAATTTATGGCTGAAAATTGTGTGAACAAGTTCAAAGAACAGTTAGCCGAAACTATGCACAACAATTGGTGTAAGGATCGAGCCAAAATTTTACAGTTGCTAAAGAACAAAGAAAACCTTCAATATCTGAAAATTTAAGCTTAAAGTGAAATGAAAATACCTGCAGAAGCAATAATTCCTCGAGGCAACCGAGGTAAAACGAGTTCACAAATCAAATTTATGGCTGAAAATTGTGAGAACAAGTTCAAAGAACGGCCAGACGGAAGCCGAACTCCTACCGGCAGAAATATTGATGCAATCTATGAAATTTGAAGTTGCGACTTGTGAGTCTCTCTTATAAATCTTTTACAGTCTTCGAAAATTCTGTGCGGTAAAATGTGACGCATTCAAATCTGACAACGAGAGAATACCAATAGTTTTCAATTGCCAGCTGAAATTACATGCCAAAGTACCATAATTATTTTTTGTTTCCTCGATTATCCATCCCTCCAGTAGAAATGAGTAGCTTTCATCAACCAGCTTCTGACTGGGGTACGTGAGAGAACATGGAAAAAACTATGGTTAAAAGGAACAAGTGTGCACAGAATTCAAAGGTGGGAATTCTAACAAGGTATATTAATTATGTAATTAATTTTAAACATGGAAATACAAGCAGTCAGTAATAAGAGTTCAAACATATTAACTAATCAAAAATAATAATAAAATCAAATAATTTTATTGTATAAAAAATATATTAAATATTAATTTTCATATTAGAATTTAAAATGAAAAACAAATTAATGTTAAATTAATTATAAACTCAATATTATAGTTTTTTGACATTGACTAATAATACATTTGTAACATTTAGAAAGAGATTAAACTAAAAAGAGATTAACCTCAGAAATTAAAATGTTAAAAAATAATAAAATTAAAACTACTTTTTGACATATTAACCTTTTAAGTTTATTTACTCTTAATTAAAACCCTTTAAAACCTTACATATATGCATTATTTTTCTTCAGAAAAATTACTTGTGGAAGCACTTATCATCCCAAAAATAAACCTACATTGAAATCTTAGATAAATCTTACAACTTCAATAACCAACAATATTACTCTACAAATAATCAGAGATTAGAAAGTGAGCCTTAGTGGAAATTTAGAGGGATGTACCATAGATTTTGAAAAAGATGATTTAGATTTAGTAAAGAATATAATATTGGATGTGAAGATTTAGCAAAGAATATAATATTGGATGTGAAGACACCATATTTATATTGGTTGCTTTAACCTTTTGAGGTAATATGAATGAGAAAGCTACTCTTTTTTTAATTTTTCATAGGCAATAGTTTTTTCAAAGCAAGGGGTAGAGGATTATATAACATAAAGGCATTACAAATTTATTTATATAGTGTCGTTGTACATGGTCAGTTTTTTCAAAGCAAGGGGTAGAGGATTATATAACATAAAGGCATTACAAATTTATTTATATAGTGTCGTTGTACATGGTCAAAAAAGATATTGGAAGAGGATTCGACATATTTAGAGAAGACCAAAAATTGTGCAGCACCTATTGATAGAGATTCATACATATTGAATATCTCACGGTTTCAATATTTCTTAAAAATACTTTGATGAAATAACCAACAATAGAACAAACTTGCAATACATTAAAACAGAGGTATATTTACTACTTTCCTTCGACCTCAACTACAAATTCATTGGTTTCACAGACATCTTCTTGTTGCTTTTTGGATTTGACTATCATGGTGAAGAGAAATAGAGTATTTAGGATCGACCCAACTTGTTCACAATCAAGTTTCGATATTCAAGAGTAACTCCTTGATTTTCCAAGTCTTCTACTTGCACATTGTGTTTTGTTTTGACTTGGTATAAGTGGACTACATGGAATTTCTTTGTTATTGCTTTGGCCTTAAGAAGGATTGAGTTGACAGGAAAATTCAAGGGGGAATGGGTTTATCATGTTTTTTATTATTTTTTGGAGTCACTTATTACCACTACTTTTATTGCCCCCTATTTCCTTATCTATCTTAGTCCTTGGTATAATGCATAGACTTCCACCTCATTTTTTTGTGCTATGGCCAACACTCCACGCATAAGATAGCATTTGATTTCCTTCAAGATAAATAAATAAATAAATAACCCCACCTGCACCAACCTTTCCTAGATTACCTTTCAATGCCCCATTAAATAAAATAGTTATCTTATTCACATGAATTCTACATTGGTCTAATTAGTTTGACAAAAGACAAAGTTTTTAGCAATTATCCTTTCATCAATTTTGAGGAGGCCAAAGAGTATTGTTTGTTGTATTGATGGTGAGATTGGGAAGTTAATCCTTTTGTTGTTGTGTGTACTGACTTCTGAGTAGGGATGATTTTAAGGATGGAAAATTATTTTAAAATGTAGAAACCTTGGCGAAACTTACTAATCCTTCATATGCCAACTATACATGTTTGGCGATATTTTTGTAAAAATATTCAAATTTCTAAGGATTTTATATAGTTTTTATAAAATTTTGGCGATTTTTAAGGTAAAATAATTTTATCCTATAGAATTTGGGCGA
>ML822394.1:44749-116888 GCA_009831015.1 Picea engelmannii
ATAAAATTTTGGCGATTTTTAAGGTAAAATAATTTTATCCTATAGAATTTGGGCGAATCATTTTTAAAATAGCGAATCTTATTTTTGGAAAAACCATGGAAAATTAGCCCATGAGCGAAATTTATCCCCTAAAATCATCCATGCTTCTGAGGTGCATGTGCTTATAATGAGAACAATTTCTACCAATAGAGATCTTTCTAATTTCATAGGTTTTTGGACATATGGTTTTAAGCTTTCATGGGAAACCAGATTTTTGGTTTGCTAAATCTTCCATATTAGAAACCACATAAGTGCTCTCTAGGCCCTTTCCAACATTGGTTTACCTTTAAAGTTTGGTGGTGCTTTATTTTTCGAGGAAATTTCTCTCCGGTTCCAATCTTTTAGAATTGATAATGAAATTCTAAGTTCTTAAACCACTACTCAACAAAATTGAATGGAGAAAGAGAATTCCATTCCAAAAATGCATCTTACTATCTCCACTTTTTCACATAATGTGCATCTTCGTTTTAACCATAACTAGGAGATATTTGTATTAAGCAAAAGGCTGCAACAAAGCTCATAACAATTATACATCAAAAGTCTACTTTAAGAAGTCTTAAGAAATATTCGAAAAAACTGAATTCTACCATACTATAGCTACAACCATAAAACATTGATAACAAATGCTTCCAATAGATCTTGATCATGTATATTCTACAAAAAAGACATAGAAAACTAGCTACTTTGAAAAAAATACAAAGTTAGCAAAAGGCATATTGGTTGGTCACTTCATCTTAGGCTAGTTTGGCTAAGTCTGAGTCCACTTTGACAATTTTTGCACTCTCCAAGAGCTAGTAAAATATTTCATCTTCCCTGGGTGCCCCACAGTTGGAATTGATATATCAAACCCTATTAGATGCACTTGATTTTTTCCCTTTAGACATGTTTATGACCATGGTGCAAAGCATGTTATAATTTGATTCCAATACGAAAAAATGACACTTGAATTGAACCAGGGTACCCATTATTGTGGAAATTTGTGTGGTTACTTGATGATCTCGTTCTTAAATTCTTCCCATAGCTATCAAAATAGAATTTATGTTAACCTAGATGACCTCCTCATGGCTTCTCAATACCCTCTTTATCTCCTGCAATTCTTTGTAGTCCATCCTAAAACCAATGATGTGCAATACCAATTGTGAAAATGGAACTCCAATAAAACCTATCCACCCTTATTTAGAGAATTCCAAGACTCAAATTGCAAACAAGAAGAGCTCTAAGCTATCCAAACAACTTGAACTTGAGAGAAGCAATCCATGTATAGAATACCACAGGAAAAAGGAGGAGAAGAAACCACTTCCATAGAGAGACCAAAGAAGGCACACCACCCAGTAAACAAAAGAGGAAGAGCCTTTTTAAACTGAAAAACCTCTACTTGGATGAGAGTGAATCCAAAGACAAAGAAAGAACAATTAGAAAAGAGAGAAAGCAATGATAATTTCCAGGGGAAAACATAAAATAGATATAGACCTCGATGAGAATAGAGACCCAAGAAGGAACCTATGAACATCTAATAACAACCCATGATGCTTTGCCTTTGATTGAAGGGAAAAGGGAACAAAGGGACCGCTTACCAAAGTTCCAAAGATGAAAATAAACCAAACACACTAACCATTTCAAAAATCCAAAGTTCTCTAAATTGGAGGTTGAGCTTGCACTCCTGTAATTCCACCCATAAAAACCATCTATCTCCACCATTATCCCACAATGTTGCCAAGAAAATCCTCCCACGAGTTCAATAGCATGCGAAAATGAATGATGCTTTCTATGGGTTGAGGGGACAAGTCCCTTTACAATACTTACTCCACTATACAGTGAGATTTTCCTTTTTGATGTCATGTGTTGAATTAAATGGATAGATGTGCATTGGCCTCCATTTTTTATTAAGAAATTGATTGATTGCTAAGATCTCCATTAACCATAATATCCCCCATTTTTAACATAATGGCTTGATTGGCGCATTTGTCTACAAGAACATTATGTTCTCGTAAAACATGGAAAAACTTAATCTCTGATAAATTTTTGGCTTCTTAGTTTATCTATTCTAGTAGATATGTCAAAAGATTGTCACCTGGAATGGTGTTTAAAACAATGTTCCTAATGACACTTTTTGAATTGTGTACTACACATAATATTTATATGCTAGTCCCTGTAACAATGTTTAAACCTTGCAATAGAGCATAATCTTCAACTTGGTTATTTTTTGACGTGGCATGCTCAGACCCCAAGAATATGTGATTTCTATAATTTCTCTAGGGCCCAAACTAATTCTCCCCACACCTGCCACCCTAACATATTGTGCATCTTAAGGGACCTTGAATGCATTGTTTTCTAAGATTGTTTGCAGTAAGTATCTTGTCATGAGCTAGATGTCAAAGAAACAATTTAAATTTTTGGAGGGATTCATATTTCCAAAGATATTTCTAGATTTGATATTTTAGAGAATTTATTTGTTGTTCTTATACTTGAGAATATCCTTTCTTGTTGGTAAAGAGCCTTTATCCTTTCCCTAGCACCTACTATCAGGTGTATGATGATTTAGGGTTGCTTTCCTTCTAGGAATGTCAAGATTATTTTCCATTCTTGTTTATGAATTTCTAAGGGTCCTTGTGTCTACCATTCTCAAAAAAAATTATCCTCATATGCCTCCTAAACTTCTAAGAACAAGATTCCATACTCTTGTCCATTACCTAGCTTCCATTAGAGATGAGATATTATTAAAGCAGTGGATGAATTAATTGTTGTTGGAATATTGAGAGGGGGGGTGAATCAGTATGAGCATTGTATACCACTTTAAACCACAATATATATATATATATATATATATAGCATAAGCATGTAAACATAAGAAGCATCACATCAACATCACATCAAGAACATAGTACACCATTATTTATGTGGAAACCCAAATGGGAAAAAAACACAGAATGCTTTCTTATATATATCAAGAATTCATTCATAGGAAGCACCAACTTCCAAATTCTCTAGTTGCAACTGGAAGGAGGCTCCAACCCCCTATTCTCAGGCTCCATCCTAAAGGAAGCTACAACTCCCTGAATTCTCTGGCTCCAACCAGAAGGAGGGTACAAGCCCCTTTCCTTTCCTCGTCCTTCCACCCTGAAGTATAAGTGTAGACCAACTATCACTACCAAAAACACTGCCATTGTCACTGTCACTGACACTATCTCTATCACATCAACATGTAACATGTCATTGTATCCAACCTCTCACTGTCAATCGATCATTGCCACAACAACATGTCCAACCAATCATTGTTTAATCCATGAAACCAGATCCACTCTCATCTTCATGTAACTCATGCCAATATCAGCAAGAGCATATCTCAAACCATATGCTCAACATCACCAACACATGCCTCTACCAAGCATGTACCAACATCACCACATACCATCACAAGATATTTGTCTCAACCAAGTACCAACCTGTACCATGCATCAACATGTACCCATACCATCAACAAGTGCATCAACCATGCACCAAACCTGTATTATCAACCATGCACCAATCATGTACATCAACCAAGTATATGCACATCAATCTATACCAACCATGTTCCAACCATGCACATCAACCATGTACATCAACACATGTACCATACCATATACCATACCATGTACCACAAACCATATTCCAAGAAATGTATCTCAACCATATACCATATTAAGCTTCAATCTTGTACCATATACCATACCAACAACCATATGCAGATATGTAACATGTCATCAATGAAGCATCTCAAAGAACCAATGCATGCCCCTCATGCCTACATCACCATACAACATGGATATCCCTCAACCATATACAATCAACTGAAGGATGTGAACTATAAGAACCATATCAATGATGTACCATACATAAGAGTGTTTCTCACTTAGCCAACTAACCAACATATACCATATCCAATTACAAGACCAACCATACCAAGAATGCCTCAACAATTCACAACATCATAAGAATATCTAAGCATCAAAACAAACTAATAACCATACAAGAACTTTTGTAACTAAACTGAACATGTAGAATGTTGACCTATGAACTTTCTTTCAGACTCTAGGGACTTGGTACCAACATCTATTCAAATTTTCATGAGCTTTTCATATGTATGTGACTTTCCCTTCTGTATCCCGTGTATATATGCTCTTTCCTCCACTGCGGATCGCATACATACGCTCCCTTATAGGCCTGCAAGTCACATATACCTCAGAAACTAGGGTTTTTCTGAAACTTTGAGATTTTCTCCGTCGACCCTTATTTGCTACCTCAAAAAATGATGCTACAACCTTAGCAAAAGACCACTAGATAACAAGAAAGATAAGCAATGAATAAGTGTGTGAGTGTACTTGTGAATGACTCCTTGAGGTGATTATATACTTGTGTTAGGTAACTCCTCTCCTTAATTTAGGGCTTCTATGGTTTTCTTGTTACAATAAATTTACCCCTTTGACCAATACTTATAACAAACTAGGGGCTTCTTGTCCACTCTCTGGGGTTTCCAACTTTACGAGGCCATATCTCCCTAATCATGAGGAACCACGTGGTGTTCCACATATCACTGGAAATGGCATGACGTGTACTATCCATATATGATAGTATTATATGTAATTCCATTGTCCTTCATGTCCATATTCCTTAATCAACTTTGGTTCCCATAACCACACCTTCGAGGTTACATGTAGACTACATCAAATGTACCCAACTGACTCACCAACAATCTCGATCATGAAAATTCCAATCAATTGTCCAACATCTCTATACATCTCCAAGGGTTGAAATCAATCACTAAGGGTTGACATCAATCTCCAATATCACTCTCCAATGGTTGACATCAATGACAACCAACTTTCCAAACCAACTGTCCAACAATTGTGTTCCAAATTGTAGAGATTGATTGTACAAGGATAGGAGAATCAAGGCACATTTTCTAGTCTTTTCCACTAAAATATTTTGATATAATTATTTATTTCCACCAATGATATGGTCCTAAGACAAGGTTTAGAGTAATTTTTTCACTGATAGATTTGTTCACTAGGACTGTGTCCCTCATAGATATCCCTCTTTTTTATACGTTCTTCAATACTATGTTCCAACAAGCCAAATGGATTTTTTTCTTGGAATTTTCCTTTCCTCCCATTTAGAAGAAGGTTCTTATTATTTTGGAGATCTCTTGAAGGACACCCATTGGTGCAAGAAGGTTGAGCACAAATAAATTGGGAGGGTTGTAAGAACTGAATTTAATAAGACTCTATGGCCTTGAGGATTTGGTAACTGGTTCCCCCAATATTCCATTTTTTGTTGAATTTTCTCTATTATTCATTTCCAATCAATTTATATATGGTGTTTTAGAGTTATGGGGATGTTACAGCAAATTTTTCCTCACCCCATGCAACTTGCTTGGATGGCCTTTTCATTTCCCTATGAAAACTTGACGTCCCCTTTTGTACCTTCCAGAGCAAAAAAAAACACATTTTCCCACATATACACGCCCTATTAGTTAGACAACAAGCTTATACACAGGTTTCTCCACTACATCTCACTCACATTAGGTTCGGTGCTCAAAATTAAAAATTATTTCGAGTTTCCATGCCATGTTATGAGATCCATGATCCTTGACCTTCCATATACTAGAAATGTTATGACTCAGCCGTTAAGTTCCATTTAAAGGATATAAATTGAGCCATATCCAAGCCTTGAAGGATATTCAACAATTCAACTTTGAGAGAAAATACACTCTGGAGAAATTTCACTTCATATTGAGTATGCATCCCTCTGTCCTTGAACGTATGAACTCCGTGTTCAGCCCCCAAGCTCTTCCTTATTTGTGATGGAGAACCTCATTGACTCCTTTATATGAGCTTGACTTTGGTGGAGGATTGAAGTGGTGGAGGCCCACCTGTAGGGACTTAGTTTCTCGGTTTCGATATGTGTCGTTACAGAAGTTTGTCACATATATTCATATGTTCATTATTTTAATAGAAATACTTTTTCTCGCCCAATTCATATCTTGCAAATATTTGAATTATTATTCCATGGGCGTATTTGTCATGTATGTTAATATATTATGCTAATCTATATCCTAACAATATGTATCATCACCATATGCTTTCGTATCTTGGATGTTGAGGACAAGTTACGGGTATAGATCTTTGAGTTGCATGCTCAACGATGGTCTTCATCAAACATCCGGATGAGGTAGGCTTTTGGCATTGTCTTGTTATCATTTCATTTATATAGCATATTTTGGATTAGAGTTGATTTCTACATTTCATTCCATCTTTTGTGGTCTACCCCATGCCATAGAGAGATTTTCCTCATAACAGAATTGGCGACCATACTGGGGATTGATCTTCTTTTTTGGGGTTTGGAGTGTTTTTATCCTTGTTTTGCTCTATGTTAGCCTAAGTTTCCTTGTCGTCTGATTGCTTGACAACCAATTTTTTCTTTACATATTATTTTCTTGCTAGAAATGTTTTATTGGATATATGTGGTTTTTCCCTTGACAGACGCGTACATACGCGAGTTGTCCTCCTTTAGGGTGCATACATACATGAGTTTTTCTCAAACAGTCGTGTACATCAGCTCTTTAGTCTTGTTGGCTAAGTTTGGTGTTTGTTGGGTGAGTTTGGTTGGTTGTTAAGTTTTCTTGGGTCTATGTGTTGACTGTTAAGTGATTACAAAGTGATAGGAAGCCTTATTATTGTTGAATTTTTGGGCGGTATTCTTTCTTATCATATTTTTCATTGGTTGTCCTTACACATTGGTCTAAGTGTTTGCTTCTTGGTATCATGTTTGTCTTGTCTCTTTTTTCTTGCAGTAGGGTCTGCATGTGAAGTTGTTATTCATTCCTTTTATTTTCTTTTCTTTATACTGAAAATACAAAACATTTTCTCATTTTGAATTATGGCATTTGCTCTTTTGATTACTTTCATTGATTTTGACACATGTGGAGAGATTGCATTTCATTGAAATTGTAGAGATTGAATTGGAAAGTTGTGTTTAGAAGCATACCATCTCTTTGAAATTCAATATTATTTCTTAGCAGTGTTTTTATATTTGCTTCTTTTATATTTTGAGTCGTAATACCATCAGTTTCACAACCGCACCTTTTGAGTAAGCATAAGCCATGAAAATTAACGTTGATTAATTAAAATTGATTAAAAACGATTGTATTTTTCAGGGCACACAAACAAATATAGGACATAGGGCCTTGGAATAGGCTTTTGTGAGTAAAATTCTCCAAAGGATATTAAACTAAACATATGTGTCTAACCAGGGTGTGGTGAAACCCATTGTGTAATTAGTAACATCGAGAGACTTCACTCACACTGGAGTTAAGCATGAGGCAGTGCAAAGTTGGTTGAAGAGATATCCCTCTAATACCTTCTTAGCATCAGAGATATTTATGGGGTTCTATTTGTATTTGGGGGTATTTCTAGTACCTTTACCTCCTTGAGAGGCGGTGCTTTCAATATTTCGAGCTTTGTTACCCTGCTCATATAGTGGACCGTACTTACGACTATTCGCTTGTGCATTGGCTATATTGTGATGACTCTAGTTGATTGACATAGGTAGCCACATAGGTTACTTGTAGGGGTTATTCTGCAGGTACCCTGATTCAAATAAGGGTTGGACAACACATAACCTTTATGGAGGATTACCTCTCCTGGGGGGTCTGACCGACTACATTGTTAAGCCTACGAGGGCCCTTATAACTGATTTTGATACCTCCAATCTTTTGAAGGTAGTCTCAAGCCCCTCTTGGGTGAGACATACCTACTCTAGTGAGGGAGGCCCCTTTTCAACCACTATATCTTATTTGTGTGTATTGGCCTTTTTTCTTTATTTTGGTGTGCTCTCTAATTAATAGTTGTCCCTAGGAGTTGGTTTTATATCTCGAGTCTTGAGTCATCGTGTAATGATCCCAAGCCAATTTTTTTTTGCTTGCGACCACTAACTCCCACTGATTTGATTATTACTATTGTGCAGGTGGCTATTGGAGTTTCGTCTTAGGGTTATTCAGTTATTTTAGTGGTGTTCATACAACATCAATCCAACATATGCAAGATCACAAATATACTCAAGATATGGAAAGCACAAACATAGATCTGACCTTTACTATGGAAAGCATGAACCAGATACAATATAGAGTAGATCTGGAATAATTTTCAGATGGCCCTTACAGATAATAAATATGAGTTTCTACAAAATGCTCCTGACAATACAAAATAAGCCTCCAAAGGCTAGATAAGAGATGAAGACCAATGCCACGTCCTGCTGGATAATTGAAGCTCCTTAACAATTCGGCCCTGATGCCAAAGATGTCCAATCACCTCAAGAAAGATGCCAAATAGTAGATCGGGTGATGGCAAGAACAACTCAGGTGCCCGAATCTCCAAGATCCCTCTCAAGCCCTATAGATCTGAACTCCCCCACTGAATGGTGTGCCCCACTGGATGACTGAAACCCTAGATAATTTGGCCCTGATGAGGGAGGCCTCCAAATTCTCTAAAACTCTCTAGAATGGTAGATTGGGCTATGGAAACCTCGTAGGAGAAGTTTCAGATCCAGATCCTAGGTAAAACTCCCTAGATCTAAGAAATATTGAATCACAGTACGTCCTCCTTGCCTCAAAGCCGTCCCAATCTGTAGTTGTAGATCTGATGATGATATCTCCTCATAAAAACCTCTAAAATGATGTTTGAGGACCTGCAAATAGAACCCACGTGTTGGAATTCCCCAGGCTCTCCTGAATGGCTGGATCGATCTCCTCTTCAATTGATGGTGCGCCCTTGCTAGAAATCCTTGAACTGTATGGCCCTACTATCTTCCTGAAATGATGAGTGAGTGTAGAATGGTGTGGGTGGAATCTTTCATCCCCGAGACCAAGCTTGGAACAAGGTGAGTGGATCTTTCACAACTGAGTTTCTCACAAGGGTTTGTAATAGCAAAACCCCCAAACTATATGCTAAAGAGCAAGAACAAACAATTACCAAAATACAGAATGACTAATAGGTGCGCCCCAGCCTTCTATTTATGCTTTTTCTTCTATTTCCCTGTTGAGTTAGGTTAACCCCGGTTAAATCTTCCAGCTCTTCTATTCCTTCATTGAGTTATCTTTACTCCTTTTTTACCTTTTCATCAAGTCAACTTAAGAATATAACCTTAGTTTAGTTGAACTCTCCCCTTAGTGTGGGACTATGGCCTAGTGGGGATGCCTAGGCCACTGAGTCTCCTTAATACCTCTTTAACAAGAGGTGGGGGACATTACAGTCTCCCATGCTAGAAATTCCTTGCCCTCAAGCAATTGCAAACCTGTTTCTCTCACTACTTGTTCATTTTCCCACATGGCATCCTCAATGGGTAGATCCTTCCATCTGATCAAGTACTCTTTGATGCTCCTGTTCCTGAGCCTCTTCTCTCGAACCTCCAATATCTCCTCCAAAATCAAGACAAGTTGTCCTTCTTCATCCATGGGAGGTAATACCTCAATGGGTGTGATGTGTTGGTCGATGTCTTTCTTAAGGCAAGATACATGGAAGACATTGTGTATTATGCTGCCCTGTGGGAGCTCCAGCTCATAAGCTACGGCCCCAATCTTCCTGATAACTCTGTAAGGTCCAAAGAAACGTGGTTTTAGCTTCTCTGCTCCACTTCTTTTTATAGAAGCCTGTCTATATGGTTGGAGCCTTAGATAGACTAAGTCACCAACCTCAAAAGTACGCTCAACTCTGTGCTTGTCTGCTTGGACCTTCTGTTGGTTCTGTGCTCTCTGTAGATGATCCTTTAGCTCATTGAGAATGTCTTGGCTCTTTTGTATCCAATTTTGTACCATAGGTGCCCTGCTATCACCGAAGGAAATCTCTACAAAATATAATGGATCATAACTATATAGGGCACTGAATGGTGACATGCCTGTGGACACGTGCTGGGTGGTGTTGTAGCAATACTCTCCTATGTGCAACCATCTAACCCATGCTTTTTGTTGCCCTGCCACATAATTCCTGAGGTAGCCTTCCACCCACTTGTTGACTATATTAGTCTGTCTGTTCGTCTGAGGATGATAGCTAGTACTAGGGGTCAAGGTCATACCAACTAATCTAAACAATTCCTGCCAAAATGTACACATGAACCTGCTATCCTTGTCACTCACAATGGTTTTGGGTAGGCCGTGCAACCTGAAAATCTCCCTAAAGAACAGTTTGGCCACCTGTGTTGCACTGAAGTCGGTATCTATGGCAAAGAAGTGTGCAAATTTCATCAACCTGTCCACTACTACAAAAATGCAGTCCTTCCCTTGTGTCTTTGGCAACCCAGTGATGAAATCCATGGATATGCTTTCCCACTTGTGCTCAAGAATGGGTAAGGGTTGCAGTAGTCTTGTTGGGTGAGTGTGATCATCCTTGTTTTCTTGACATGTAGTACACTCCTTGACATGCTTAATCACGTCCTCCTTGAGGCCTTTCCATGAGAACCTCTCTCTCACCTACCTGTACGTCTTACTGATCCCCTGGTGCCCTGCCATTGGTGAGTCATGACATGCCTGCAATATCTTGGCCTTGAAGTCCGATCCAAGAACCAAAAAGATTCATCCCTTGTAGTGGATGAGGTCATTTATAATCCAAAAATTATCGTCTTGTACCTGCCCATCCAATAGTTGACAAGCAAACTGATCCTTCGCATACTCCATCACCAGATGGTCTTTCCGGTCAACCAATACACCCGTCATGGCAAAGATGGATGGCCTCCTAGACAAGGCATAAGCCACCACGTTGTTCTTCCCTTTGATAAACTCAATGTCAAAATCGTAGGCTTGTATCCTGCTTACCCATTTTTGTTGCCTCTCGTTCAAGTCCTTCTGCTCCAGTAGGTATTTGAGACTGTTATGATCTGATTTGACCACAAACCGTGCACCTACCAAGTATTGTCGGAATTTGTCTAGTGCATGCATGATATCCAGCATTTCTTTGTCATATATGTTGTAAAGTAGTTTAGGACCCCTGAGTTTCTGTATTTCATAGGCAAGAGGATGCCTATCCTACATCAGTACGACCCCTATCCCCTCTCCTAAGGCATCACACTCCAAGGTAAAAGGTAGGCCGAAATATGGAAGGGATAAGACTGGGCACGTGCTCATCACCTTCTTCATCTTGTCCATCGTCATCTGAGCCTCCTCATTCCATTTGAAGGCTCCTTTCTTAGTCAAACTGGTGAAGGGTGCACACAACTGAGAAAAACCTTTAACAAATTTCCTATAGTACGTGCATAAGCCCAGATATCCTCTCAATTCTATGAGTGTCTTAGGAGTAGGCCACTCCATGATGGTTGTTATCTTCTCCTGATGTACCTGTACCCCCTTTGCTCTGATGATGTGTCCCAAGTAGAGCACCTCTGTCATCCCAAACTCACATTTGGACTCCTTAGCATATAGGGACTGTGCCTCCATGATGGACAAAATCTGATCCACATGCCTGAGATGCTCCTCCCACATCTTGTTGTAAATGACCAAGTCATCAAAAAATACCAACAGGTGCTTCCTCGGATATTTGTTGAACACATGGTTCATACAAGATTGGAATGTAGCTGGGGCATTGGTTAACCCAAAGGGCATTACCAAAAACTCATAATGTCTGTAATGACACTTGAAAGTTGTTTTTGAGATGTCCTCTTCCCTCATCTTGATCTGATGGTAGCCAGAACAAAGATCAATCTTTGTGAAATAGACGGCTCCATGCAATTTGTTTAGTAGCTCATCAATCCTTGGTATCAGGTACCTATTTTTTATTGTCTTTTTATTCAAGGCCTTGAAGTCAATGCACATCCTCATAGTGTCATCTTTCTTCTTTACCAACACTACTGAAGAAGAAAAAGGGATAGTGCTTGGCCTGATGTGCCCCATGTCCAAAAGTTCCTTGATGGCCTTCTCTATCTCATCTTTTTACTTCTTGGGATGTTTGTATGGTGTGGTAATGACTAGTTTGGCTCCTTCCTCTAGCTCAATAATATGCTCAAACCCCCTGTTTGGTGGTACCCCTGGGGGAATTGGTCCAAACACCTTGTGGTGCTTGTCAAGGATTTCTTGGATCTCTGGGGTGTAGTGAACCTTGTCCTGCTTATCCACACGTGCTGAAATCCTGCATTTGGTTGCGTATATTATCTCCTCTCTTCGGAAGATGGCCTCCATCCTCTTGGCCATGACTACCTTTGTAGCATTCCTTGTCATGCTCCAGAGCATTATCTTTCGTCCACCTTCCTCTGTGAATGAAATCTCCATGTTCTTGTAGTTGGTGGTGATAGGTCCCAGCGTGTTGAGCCACTAAAATCCAAGAATGATGTTGGTATCTGGAAGATCCATGACGTAGATGTCCTGCACCAGCTCATGTCTACCCAAGGTAAGTTTCATGCCAGGAATGTGTCTGTTACAAGGCATAGTGCTACCACCTGGTACCTCCACTTTGAACCCTTCAAACTCTACTGTGGGTATATGCCTCCTTTTCAACAATGCTGAATCAATAAAGTTATGAGAGGATCCTCCATCAATCAGAACCGATACCTTCTTTCCTTGCAAGACTCCCCTTATCCGGGAGGTGTTGTACTTGGGCACTCCACTGATAGATGCCAAGGTGGTCATATTGTCTTGTACTGCAATCTCTTCCTCTTCTGTCTCAATCGTTTCGGCCTCAATGTTCTGTATCTGGCCGATCTTTTCCTCCTCCTCGTTGTCTGAAGTGGCCTCTATGTAGTGCACTTGACCTCGACCCATGCCTTTGTGTGTTGGGTTCCAAGGTTCTTTACAAGTGAAGCAAAGTTGCTTCCTCCTCAACTTCCTCCTGGTGTTCTCATCCACTCTACCATAGCCCCTGTCAAAACCCCTTGGGTCACGTCCTCCCTGGTTCATTGGAGGCCTTGGATCTCTTCCTCTAATGTTAAGAGGTGGTTTGGGTATAAATTTTGGCTTAGCAGTCAATCCTATATCCCTCGTCCTCCAGATAGCATCATGTAGATTAGTAGACTTAAAAGCCATTATCCAACCTTTCAAGGGTTCCATCAACCCTTTAGTGAAGAGCATCATGAGTCTGGTTGGAGAAATGTCTTGTACCATCACTGCCAACCTCTAAAATTCTTCAATATATACCTCAGTCATGCCAATTTGCTTGAGTTGTGTGAGCTCTCGGAAGTGTAGCTCAGGATCCCCTTGATCAAACCTATAAATGAGCCTCTGATTAAATTATGGGTAGGATACTATCTCATTGTGGCTGAGTGTTGTGAGTCCATGATACCACCAATCATGACCTTTTCCATCCAAGTACATAGTGGCAAACTTGATGGCTTCCATCTCCCTCATGGGGTTAAGCTGCAGATAGGTATCCAGCTTTTGCACCCATGCTTGTGTTGTCATCTTGGTCGTACCATCAAAGTATGGAATCTCTATCTTGCCTGCTCTTCGTTCAAACTCAAAGCTGCTCTTGTGGTTTGGCCTAGGCTTATTTATGAACTTGAGTTGGCAATATTGATCCAGGGACATCTTCTTTTGAATCATCATATCCAAACTGTAGTACTCCTTAGTACATTGTGCCATTTGTTCAACAAAATCATCCACCTGTTCCTGTTGCACCTACTCATCTGTGAACGTGGGCATGTATGGCCTCGGGTTAGCCCTGCTACCCAGATTTCAGCCTAGCTATTCATCTGTGAACATGGGCATGTATGGCCTAAGGTTGCCCCTGCTACCCATCTGCCCATTGGATGTGCCTCCTCCCTGGATTCCTTCAGATCTGGGAGCTTTCTCCGAGTTATATCTGATCTCACCATGGAATCCACCAGATCCACTAGCCATTTTGTTCCCATACGTCTAAGGGTCCTTTCCCTGATTATTCATCTGCATCAGAAGGTCAGTTATCCAGGATTGGTTCTCATCAATCTTAGTCAGATTCCCATCTACCTTCTTCAAGGTTTCAGTGATTTCAGCCTGTCCCCTTAGGTTGGTTTCCTGGTTCTCCTGTAAATGGTGGACCAAGTTGCCCTCTGTGAGATTTAGGGTCTGTTGGAACTTGTCAAATCCGACTGCCAAGAAGGCCAAGCCCTGAGGCTCGCGGTCATCCCCTGACCCTTCCATTTCGGCCTCTGTTTCACTGGTTGGTTTCTTCCTTAACAAGAGGTGGGGGACATTACACATCATGGAGAAATACTAGCCTCCTCGCACGTCTCGTTGTTTACTGAAGTTAACACTGCATCTTGAGTCTTTACTGAAGTTGCCTTCTAAAAAGCGTAAAGTTAATCAATGTGGTACATATATCTCCACCTCCCATACTTATGATTATCCAGTTATGAGTACGAGAATTCCCTCGACTCCTATATCTTTTGTGATTAGTGGGATCCCTTCGAATCCTTCAGCCTCGATGTTTGGGGTGTCAGATATCCCTGCATCTATTGCTACCCAACATGTGAGCTCTAATCAACCCATAGGAACGAACCCTTTCAGATCTCTTTTTGGTACGCCAAGTTACAATTCTCAGTGAATACCTTCGATCTCTAATCCCTTTTCTTTTGGTATGCCCAACATGACGTCGCAAATCTCATCCTCCATTCCAACAACTAATGTGGATCCTAGTTTTGGACCTGGGGGCATGGCTCCTCTGTATGCTCCTCTCTTGTTTTGTGGAGGCCATATTCCCCAAATGAATCATACAGCTGGAGGTTGGCCTCCTCTTTCTTCCAAGCCTAATCTTAGTCTCAATGCTCCTCAATGGAGTGCTCAACTAGGAGGGAAAGTAACTTCCTATAGTCCATCCTTTATCCCCTCTTCCTCCATTATGATTCTAACAAATTCATTTATTATGGTGAATCCCCCTCTCTCCTCCAAAGTTCCATCCAAAGGGATTCAGTTTCACACTATGGAAAACCCCCAGCCCGGAGCCCCTTTGGTTGGGGGAAACATATATAACCCTCATTATGTTGCTTCTGCAGATATGGTTCCCATACAACCTTTTAGGAATCCGTTTGGAGGAGGATATTATCCTACCAGACATGGCCATGGGATATACTAGACCCCTGAATGGCCTATAATCCCTCAACACCAATCTTTCCCTGGAGCATGGGATCAAACGCCGCAACCCCGACTCCCTTTTCTAGCCACGCTTAATATGCCATATTTGTCAAAATTAATGAATTACCTTGTGTGTCACAATCCGTCATGGCCCCCCGTCCCCACCAAGCTTACTTTGGAGATTCCAAAATTTGAAGGCAAGACTGGCAAGGATATGGGTGATCATGTCACTACTTTTCATATTTGGTGCTCGTCTAACTCCCTGAATGATGATTCTATTTGTTTGAGGCTATTTCAACGCACCCTCATGGGGGTTGTTGCAAAATGGTACATTGAGCTACCGAGGGGAACATACGAAAACTTTAATCAGATGGTTTTGGTCTTTCTCAACCACTTCTAGTTGTCGGTTCGTTACGATTCCGGCATAGAACTTTTCTCGGCCTTCCTCCAAGATAAAGCCACACATATCTCAAACCATATCCAAGAGTGGCATAGATGGAAGAGGTTGATAAAATCCTACATTCTTCTAGAGTTTATGTTGGAATGGTTCCTTAAGTCTTTATTGCCTTATATTTCGAACGATGCCTCTACATCCGGAGTAGCATCTGAGGAAGAAGCTATTTTCAAAGCCCAATAATTGGACCTCATATATGCTCAATCAGGGATGTTGTATGAAATTCTTCTTGACGTGTTGTTGTCGAAATATGACCCTAGACAAAACCTTTGGCCTCATGTTGATGGAATCATAGGATCTGCAAATGCTAAGTCTACAGATTTAGTGATGAACCAGTTGAAATATTTGTCTCTAAGCCATCTTGTAGCAGGATAAGCTTTGGCTTCATCCTCCACTCCCACTTAGTTAGTGGATGTGCATTATGTGTAGTCGTCATCCAACCCAAATGGTAACCAACAACCAGGAGGGAATAGAAGGAAAGGATGAGGTAATAATCGTAAGGGTGGGAAAAATAATAATAAATCCAAGGATGACATTAACAATGATAGATCGAATAATAATGTTGGGGAGGGAAAGAAAGAAAAACAGAAGGTGAATTTTCCTTGTAAACTTTGTAAATATGATCACCTTACCCACCTATGCCCCAAAATAGAAGAATCCTTGAGGCTCTTATCACAACCACCCATTGTGCTGACAAATTTGTTTCTGCATAATCAACACATCGCCTTAGGGACCTCCAACACCGAAAATGCATCGAGCGGGAGTCAAAACACCTCAACACGTGAAGGTGGCCATCTATGTGTCAATATGGTCAAGTATCAGATTGATGTAGCCACTCTATCTCATGATTATGGTTCTTCACAGGTTGGTGTAGGTCCAAAGTCTCCTCCTCCTCCGAAAACACCCTTGCAAATCTAAAAGTTGTAACATCTGCCTCGTATTTTGAAAGGAGTAATAAAGATCTCTACCCACAATCCTAATTCCAAAGCTGACAAGAAATATTCGATTGTTGAGGATCTGGGTCAAACCCTTGTGCGATGTTGGCTTTGGAGGTGTTCCAGACGTGCCCTTCACATAGGAACACCTTTTTATCTGCTTTAGGAGCTCTAGACCCATGTGGCTCAAAGGTTATTAAGTTTTATGTAAAAAATGTTAAGCCTGGCTTGCCTTACCACATGGCCTTTCAAATCCATGTGGAGTACATGAAAATTACCATCAAACACACTCTAATTGATGAAAGTGTTGTGGCGTGTGTGAGGTCCCTAACCTATTGGAAAGGCATTGGCTCTCCAACTCTGTCCCAATCTATGACTATGTTGACATCATTTGATGGGCGTTTGTTTCAATCCCATGGAATTATTCCCGCTTTTTCGGTCCGGTTAGGTGGAAAGACAGTGGAGGTTGATGTCGAGGTGGTTAATGCATCCCTTGAATATAATTTACTACTAGGGCGTAATTGGACTTATGCCATGAAAGCAGTTGTGTCGTCTGTTTTCTACACTTTATGTTTTCCTCACGAAGGGAAAATAGTGATGATTGATCAATTGTCCTTTTCGCATGTTATTCCTAATGCATAAGTTGGACCTTCGGTCCCTGTGATCAACAATTCTCAGCAAGAAACTGAGGATATTGGTGTCGGAATGTATTCCTCTCTCATGGGTAGCTTTGATTTTATGGCACCGATTCACCATATTCATGCCATTTCCAATGATTCTTCCTCATCGATGAGGTATGTTCCTTTCTGTAATTCATATTTCAACAACCCTTGTACCCTATCTTCCTCGACTATGTCACATGAAGGTCAGTCACACATTGGGATGGCAATGCCACTATCAGCGACAGAATTTATGTATCAGTTTATTCTTGATGCTATTGCTGACCCAAATCCTTTCTCCTAGTGGATGGATGAGGTGGATCCTTTTCTAGAGCTCGTATGGGCCATCCGATATTCTTGTTCGCACGATTTCCTTGATGATACCTTACCCTCGAATGAAGCCATCCTAGAGGCCATGAATGGTCCTGATAGGTCTTGGGACGATATGCAACATAGCTCCTATTTCCTTTCAGAGCTTGTTAGGATTGAATAGCATGAATTTATATCCACCTTGAGTGAGATGTTTGGTCACGTTGTGGTTCCATTAGATACACATGGTATTTATGTTGAAGGAAACATGGAAAAAATTTCTCCTACCATCACGATCGACAACTCTCGAATTCTTGGAAAAATTGAGAACATATATATCGGTGCGGATTGTTCACCTGAAGAAATTTATATCTACACCAATATCTTCAAATAATTTTTTGATGTATTTGCTTGGTCATATGAAGAGATGCTAGGGATCGACCCCAACATTGTCGAGCATGAGATTAAGACCTACCCGGATGCTAGACTTTTTCAACAACGTCTTAGAGATTTTAATCCTAGGAAGGCCCCTGCTATTAACGTAGAGGTAGAGAACCTACTTAATGTTGGTTCCCTTGACTGAATGGGTGTCCAACCCTATTCCCGTCAATAAAAATAAGGAACCATCTGTGTATGTATGGATTTTCGAGACCTGAACAAGGCTTGTCCTAAAAATAACTTCCTGATTCCTTTCATTGACCATATTTTTGATGAGTGTGCGGAAAGCAAAGTCTTTTCTTTTATGGACATATTTTCAGGGTATAATAAAATTCAAATCAAACACGAGGATCAACATAAGACGAATTTTGTCCCCGAGGTGTAGGACAGTCGGTGACGGAGTGTGTTGTTAAGCCACTCCGTGATGTTAAAGTCACCGGTTCGAAACCTGCGGGGACAAAAAATCCAACCATGTTAAGGGTTGGTGTGGCTCAGGCCGAGTGCGATCCCCGGGTGATTTTGACGGCTTAGATGCCCCTGAGTCGCGGTTTCTCAAGCCACAGGTTAATCGCAGGTCCTGCACAAATTAACAAACAAAAAAAAACATAAGACGAATTTTATTTATCCTTGGGTTACTTTTGCATATCGGAAAATGCCTTTCGGCCTTAAAAACGTTGTAGCAACCTTCCAACATGCCACGACCTTTGCTTTTCACAATCTCAAGCATATTGTCGAAGCTTACCTTGATGATCTTGTTGCTCACTCTAGCAAGAGAGTAGATCACTCCATGCACCTTCGATTAGTATTTGAAAGATGTTGTTACTATCGCATTCAATTGAACCCTCACAAGTGCATCTTATGTGTTAGTTCTGGACGTCTTTTAGGATTCTTAGTGTCTGAGCACAGGATCATGGTAGATCCTATGAAGGTTGAGGCAATACTTTGATTGCCTCCCCCGCACAACATTTGACAACTTCAAGGTTTATAGGAGAAGGCTAATTTCATGCATAGGTTCATAGTGAACTATGTCAATTTAACTAAGGGTTTCATGCGTCTTTTGAAGAAGGATACTCCATTTATATGGGATGAGCGAGCCCAAGAATCCTTCGATGCTCTTAAAAAATATTTGGTATCGGAACCTCTGTTGAAGCCTCCAGATTACAGTAGAGACTATTTGCTTTATATTGTCGTGTCTAAAGAGACGGTTGGTATGGTTCTGGTTCATGAGGATGATGAGCTCTAGGAGAACATTTTCTACTATCTCAGTCAAAGACTAGTCGGTCATTAACTTAAATACTCTCACATAGAGAAACTAGCCTTGGTCGTCGTACATGCGGTTCAAAGATTACGACATTATATATTACTTTTCAAAACTACCGTAGTCACAAATATCAATCCATTTAAATACGTTCTCACCAGGCGTATCATAGAGGGAAATAAAATAAGTGGATTTTTATTTTGCAAGACATTGATCTCAATTTTGCTTCGGCGAAGTCTAAGAAATCACTAGTTTTTTTCGAGTTGATATCAAACTTCCCTCGACTAGATGAGGAAATTTTTCATGACAATTCGTTCCTAGATGAACATATCTCCATTATCTTATCTTCAGACTCCTGGTATGAAGACACTCTAATTTATCTTCAAACCTTGAAGTTATCCCAACATCTGTCGAGAGATGATCGACAACGTATATGTCATCAGGCTAAAAACTACCTTATCATCGGCGACACTTTGTATTGTCGAGGAATAGATAATATTTTACGTTGTTGCTTGACTCACGAGGAAGTTGAGTCTGTTCTCAATGAATATCATAGTGGGGCTTGTGGTGGTCATTTATTCGGGCTTGCGACATCCCAAAAAATATTTCGAGTGGGTTATTTTTTGCCGTCAATTTTTAAAGGTTGTGTTGAAGCGGTCAAGAAGTGTCACCATTGCCAAGTTTTCGCTCGGAAAATGCGCTCACACCCAGACCCTCTTCACCCAGTCATTATCATTGGTTTTTTCACCAAGTGGGGGTAGATTTGATGGACTCTAACCCATCTTTGGGTGGGGGGCACCAACATGTTATTGTGGTCGTGGATTAATTTACTAAATGGGTAGAGGCCATGCCTACCATTAAATCCGATGGTAAGACTGTAGCATTCTTCCTATTCAACCAAATTATAGCCTGGTTTGGAATCCCAAGAGAAAATTTCATTGATCATGGAAGTCACTTTCAGAATGAAATGATGAAAGAGTTAGCATCAAAATTTGGGTTTAAGCACAATCATTCTTACCCTTACTACCCCTAGGCAAATGGAAAAGTAGAGGTGGTGAATAAATCTCTCAAGACCATCTTGCAAAAAACTATGAGCCAGAGTAAATATGACTGGCATATGATGCTTTACCCCACACTTTGGGAATATCGAACCTCGATAAAGACTTCAATCAGTTTCTCTCCTTTTCAGTTAGTACATGGCATGGATTTGATTATTCTAATTGACTGTGAAATCCCTTCCCTCAAGTTGGCAATTGAGCTCTTACCTGACACATCTGATCTTGAAGAACCCCTCGTACACTTAGAGCATCTCGATGAGCAGCATCGAGATGCCTCTATGACTATGAAAGTGAATAAACGACGTGTTAAGGTTTAGTATGATAGGGTTGTCTATCCTGGGAAGTACATTAAGGGTGACTTGGTTCTCCTTTATGACCAACCCAAAGAACCGTTGGGGGCAGGCAAGTTCAACCCCATGTGGCATGGTCCTTATAACATGCGACATGTCTTAGAGAAAGGAGCCTATGAATTGGAATATTATGAAGGGAATATGTTGGATGAGCCCATAAATGGGCTCTACCTTAAAATGTATTACACTTAAGCCCTCAAATCTTGGGTGTGACCTTTTGTATACTAGTGTATCTTAGTGTGTATATATATATATATATATATATATATATCTTTTCCTTTGTTTCATCATATTGCTCATTAATTTTTCCCTTGGTTGGAAGATGTCAATGGAATCTTCAGTTTACTTAGGATTCATGGACGGTTCCAGTCGTCATACGCAAAACATGGCTTCTGTCACTTGGGTCATTTACTCACCCGAGGGCCAACTGGTGTCTTTAGGTGGCGTTTGTCTGGAGCCATCAAAAAATAATGTGGTTGAGTATAACGTCATTATAGAGATATTATGCAATGCCATTTCACATGGTGTTTGGTCTTTAGAGGTTTGAATGGACTCTCAGTTAATCGTATATAAGTTAAACGACAGTTACCGTGTGAAAGACCCTACTCTACTCCGACGATTCCTATGGGTATGAATTTTGGAACGATACTTTGATTTTCTTACTTATAATCGCATACCTAGAATTTCTAATCATGTATCTGATGCATATGCTAATTATATTTTAGATTGGAATTTGTCACATAACTAAGCAAAGAAAACACATTCATGCATGTACACATTGTAACATATATAATTAAATCTGAAGACCGAATTTTTTTATATTTCATCCTTTCAAAAAATATGGTGTCATAGTACAAAATGGGACTCACACCCTCAAAATACATATATGGTTGGTATATAATATGACCATGGAATCTACGCATGTGGCGTCGGATGCATATCATGATAGCACACTATGGAATTTGTGAGATGTCGAAAGAGTCGCACCCATGCATGGGGAACACCCACCACCTGCCATTGCGCCTCAGCTCCTCCAACAATGTTGTGGGAATCCCTCTGGCCGTCGCAGACCTACATCTGCGTAACAATACAATTGTTAATATTTAATACCATACAAAAATATTTGCGGTTTTTTATTTCTATTGAAAAACACAAAAAAATGAAATATATAAAAACTTTTATTATCAATATCACTGTAGGCGGAACCTAGTTGTAAAGGGATGTCTGGATCCCCTCTATAGTTTATCCCTTTGTAAGGGTAGTCATCAATGGCTATGACCTGTCAGTGCCACCAGAAAAAGAACTCATCATTGTAGGGGGTTGGCACCCTACCACCTCCTAGCTGCCTCATCACATCGGTCCACCATGACATGGATGGATCACGTTATCCATGTGGAATAATCTCTACTCTAGGGCTTAAGCCTAGAACCCTCTCAAAGAAAAACAAATAATGGATGCAAATCTGAAGTTTCTCATTTTCCCTTGTTTGCAATATGTCAACCAGCTCTTCATGTTAGCCAGCAGTGAGGTACACCAGTCATAAACAATGGGTATTAAACACTTCACTGCATAGAACATGAGTGGCCTTGATACCTGGTGCAATGAGGCGGACCTCGAAATCCATGTAAGTACAAGCATGACAATCTTTAAGCTCAGGTTCTCGATTGCCCTGATTGGGAGTTGGCTCCCTACTTTATCTATGCCTGCAACACAGTGGGTGGAAGTGTACTCCTCCATAGTCATACCACCCCCATCCCCTCGAGCCTTGCGATTCACTACCTCGCCTCATTGAGACAATATTGTGATGAAGTATATATCGTCCACTTCAATCCTCAATGGTTTCCCATCAAGGTTGAAGGACTCTGTCTCTGGATCCCAGTAGTTTACTCGCAACTGGAGTAACCTCACTTGAGCCCTCATTCCCTTGAGAGCCCAAAATTTACAAAGGATACATATTTTTAAAGCTTGTTGGGCCCTTGCATCCCTTCTCACTGTTGCATCTATATCTGCATGCTCCCTCTCCCTCCATTCAATCGCCATCCTGTACAGGAAAAGCCATTTTTTTAGTTAAAACCTTCCAAAAATATTAATCACGGACTTGTACGTGGGATGACTTGGTAACATTCTCATATAGGGCTCCATATACGTGTGCAGGCTTCACTTTTCCCACATATATGCGGTCGTATACGCGGTTGGATGAGATGACACCCGTGTATGCCCTAATTTCCAGATTACACCCTCTAATACTCAAAAAAATGGGGCCTAAAATTGAAATTTAAACCATTGAAATTGAAGTAAAGGGGATGGGCACTTACTTGGTCCAAACGGCTGCTGATTATGTTGATCGTGGCTCCCACAATCGACGCTTGAAGATCGTGGAAAAAATGGACTAAAATGCACTATGTGGGTAAAAAATCTCAATTGGTATTGTAAAATGGTCTATTTTTACTATTAGTATAAAAAATTTACCCACTTCATATTTTACCTTATGGACTAATAATGCAGTGGAAAGAATTGGTTTTTGGTGGTTTTATCTAGGATGTTTTTGCAGTTTCCAACATCATACCGCTCGTTCATGCCTTCAGTAGCTATATTCTTTCACCGACATACAGGATATGTTTTCACTCTGTCTTGCACTCTTGTATCATCCCATGACCATGATCCATACACCCTAGGTACAAACCCATTTATTAGCGACACATAACCTTCTTACTACTACTAGAAGTGTCGTTATTAAGTGGTAGAGGCTTACCAAACATGTGTGTCGTAGTTAGAACCTTTCTTCCATTTGGTGCCCATGCAGAAGTTATTCCATAGGACCAGGATTTCCTTATAGTTCCGATATGACTTTGCGTTCGAACCACATATTCTTACTCACAAGAATTTTGATTGTTACCTATGGGACTCCCCTCGATTCTTGGTTAAGCTCTTTTCTGACTCTCTAAAAAATGAAAAGATTGTCGAGTGAACTTGTCTCTTTCACACTCGTCAAATGGATTTCGAAAGGAAGTCTATTTGGTGTAAGTTTAACCCTTTTTTGGACCAAGTAGACTACTTATGAAAAATTAATACTATAGTCACCATTGGCTAGAAGAGTTCTCCTTGGTATTATTTTATACTTTTTTCAGTCCTAGGGGTCTAAATCTACGAAAAAGGACATTCTTTGGATTTAATTTGCAATCACATACCATCATCCTGCTTGCAGTATTGAGCCTATCGTTGGTTCATTCTTTCTCGTTATAATCCTCTTACCTCAGCAATTTGCATCACTATCCAAGCAATGCCTTTTATATATCCTTTGAAACTTGACACCTTGTACCCAAAGAGGAAACATCCCCTCGAGTGTCCATAACCCACATGCACTTCCTTGCATTGAGGATAGGTATATTCCATTGTTTGGAACTAGTTTCTTACTCGGGACACCCGTTTCCTCTCCCGTATCATACCATTTCTTTGCATATGAAAAACAAAAAAAGACGAGTGGGAAA
The DNA here is from genome assembly GCA_009831015.1 of Picea engelmannii. Lineage (NCBI taxonomy): Eukaryota > Viridiplantae > Streptophyta > Pinopsida > Pinales > Pinaceae > Picea > Picea engelmannii. The sequence continues at coordinate 68,799 of ML822394.1, forward strand.
ATAATATTATCTCATATCGGCAGCAGTCGTGTCTCCTTTGAACACAACACAAACTTTTGAGTCCACTTTCATCCAAAGTTTGGTTTTATCATGACCTTAGGAAGTTGAGCTCATTACTTAGAGTTTACTCCTCTGACTGGTAATTCTTCCAGTCCCTATGGAGAGTTTTTTTATGCCTCCTACATCACGAATTTTTATCATCATGTCTATATTGCATGAGTTATCCATATGTCTCGTTCTCTTGTTCAAAGGAAGTCTATAAGAATGTGTCGGACATTTATCAGAACTCTTGACTTTGCATGTCAGCCATACCCTCAGTGTATCTCAAAGTCACATGAAGTTGTAGTCAGGTGATAGCACACTACGTAATTTGTGAGATGTTGGAAGAGTCGCACCCATGCATGGGGAACACCCACCACCTGTCGCTGCATCGCCTCTGGAAAATCCTCCAATTGAACCATAGGAATCTTGTATGTCAATCGAGACAAGTTCCCCTGCACATTCTACAACACTCTCTTTGCATCTCCTCCCATGTACTCATCTCCTCAGGTCCTCCATCAATGTCATGGGAATCCCTTTGGCCGTCGCAGACCTACATCTGCATAACAATGCAATTATTAATACTTGATACCATACAAAAATATTTGCGCCTTTTTATTATTATTATTGAAAACCACAAAAAATGAAATATTTAAAAACATTTCTTACCAATATCAACATAGGTGAAACTTGGTCACAAAGGCATGTCTAGATCCCCTTTGTAGTTGATCCCGCTATAAGGGTAATCGCCAATGGCTATGACCTGTTGGCACCACCAGAAAAAGAACTCATCATTGTTGGGGGTTGGCACCCTACCACCTCCTAGACGCCTCATCACATCAGTCCACCGTGACATGGTTGGATCACGATGTCCATGTGGAATAATCTCTACTCTAGGGCTCAAGCCTAGAACCCTCTCAAAGAAAAACAAAGAATGGATGCAAATTTGAATTTTATCATTTTACCTTGTTTGCATTCCGTCAACCAACTCTTCATGTTATCCAGCAGTGAGGTACACCAATCATAAATAGTGGGTCTTAAACACTCCACTACATAGAACGTGAGAGGCCTTAATGCCTAGTGCACGGTGATCTTTAAGCTCGGGTTCTCGATCGCCCTGATTGGGAGTTGGCTCCCTACTTTATATGTGCCTACAACACAGTGGGTGGCAATGTACTCCTCCATAGTCATACCACCCCCAGCCCCTCGAACCTTGAGATTCACTACCTTGCCTCAATGAGAAAATATTGTGATGAAGTATATATCGTCCACTTCAATCCTCAATGGTTTCCCATCGAGGTTGAAGGACTTTGTCTATGTATCCCAGTAGTTTACTCGCAACTGGAGTAACCTCACTTGAGCCCTCATTCCCTTGAGAGCCCAAAATTCATAAAGGCCACATATTTTTAAATATTTTTGGGCCCTTTCATCCCTTCCCACTGCTGCATCTATCTCTTTATTCTCCCTCTCCCTCCATTCATTCACCATCCTACAAAGGAAAAGTCATTTCTTTAGTTAAAACCTTCCAAAAATATTAATCACGGACTTGTACGTGGGATGACTTGGTAATAGTCGCATATAGGGCTCCATATATGTGTGTAGGCTTCAATTTTCCCACATATATGGGTTCGTATGCGCAACCCGATGAACTGTCACCTGTGTATGCCCTAATTTCCACATTACGCCCTCTAATACTCAAAAAATGGGGCCTAAAATTGAAATGTAAACCATTGAAATTGAATTAAATGGGATGGGCACTTACTTGGTCCAGACGTTTGTTGATTCTGTTGATCGTAGCTCCCACAATCAACACTTGAAGATCATGGGGAAAATGGCCTAAAATGCACTGTGGGTAAAAAACTCAAATGGTATTGTAAAATGGTTTATTTTTACTATTAGTAGAAATTTGTTACCCACTTCATATAGTTTGTGCTAATTTTTTACCTTATGGACTAATAGTGCAGTGGAAAGAATTGGTTTTTGGTGGTTTTATCTAGGATGTTTTTGCAGTTTCCAACATCATACCACTCATTCGTGCCTTCGATAGGTATATTCTTTCACCATCATACAGGATAGGTTTTCACTTTGTCTTGCACTCTTGCATCATCCCATGACCGTGATCCATACACCCTAGGTACGAACCCATTTATTAGTGACACATAACCTTATTACTACTACTAGAAGTGTCGTTATTAAGTGGTAGAGGCTTACCAAACATGGGTGTCATAGTTAGAACCTTTGTGCCATTTGGTTCCCATGCAAAAGTTATTCCATAGGACCAAGAATTCCTTATAGTTCTGATATGACTTTGTGTTCGAACCACATATTCTTAATCACAAGCATTATGACCGTTACCTATGGGACTCCCCCCGAGTTTTGGTTAAGCTCTTTTCTGACTCTCTAAAAAATGAAAAGATTGTCGAGTTAACTTGTCTCTTTCACACTCATTAAATGGATTTCAAAGGCAGTTTATTTGGTGTAAGTTTAACCCTTTTCGGACCAAGTAGACTACTTACGAAAAAGGAATACTCTAGTCACCATTGGCTAGAAGAGTTCTCCTTGGTATTATTTTATACTTTTTTGGGCCTAGGGGACTAAATCTATGAAAAAGGACATTATTTGGAGTTAAGTTGTAATTGCATCCCATCATTATACTTGCATTATTGAACCTATTGTTAGTTCCTTCTTTCTCATTATAAACCTCTTACCTAAGCAATTTGCATCACTAGCCAAGTAGAGCCTTTTATATATCCTTTGCAACTTGACACTTTGTACCCTAAGAGGAAACATCCCCTCAAGTGTCCATAAACCACATGCACTTCCTTGCATTGAGGATAGGTATGTTCCATTGTTTGGAACTAGTTGCTTACTCGGGACACTTGTTTCCTCTCTTGTATCATAGCATTTCTTTGCCTATGAAAAAACAAAAAAATACGGGTGGGAAAAGAATATAATCTCATATCGGCAGCAGTCATGTCACCTTTGAACAGAGAACAAACTTTTGAGTCCACTTTCATCCAAAGTTTGGGTTTAGCATGACCTTAGGAAGTTGAGCTCATTACTTAGAGTTTACTCCTCTGAATGGTTATTCTTCCAGTCCCTATGGAGATTTTGTTGATGCCTCTTGCATCACGAAGTTTTATCATCACATCTATGTTCCATGAGTTATCCATATGTCTCATGCTCTTGTTCAAAGGAATTCTATAAGCATGTGTCAGACACTTCTCAGAACTCTTGACTTTGCATGTCGGCCATACCGTCAGTGTATCTCAGAGTCACATGAAGTTGTAGTCATACCATTCACCCTAGCCCTATTTTCATTATGGGTAGGTAACCCTGAACCCAACAGTTGACATCTTCTCATTGGTCGTTGATTGGGGGCTTTCCCTTGTGCTTGACAGAAAGAAATCTATTCACACATTTGGATTCATGTAGTGTCTTGGATTCCATTAGCCTTATTGTTGGTTTCCTTTCCTTTGTCGGTAGTTTTTCTTATTGGTTTTTATTTAGAGGGTCTCTTGCGTGCACTACTTGCATCTGGTGCATGCGGGAGACATACAGGTTTGTTGGTTCGTGAACATCTTATTCATCTGAGTTCCTCCTAATCATCAAGCTATTTCTTTGTAACTCATGTTGACTGATGAGAGATACCATAATTCTCTCCTTTTAGTGGGTCTCCTTCCATCGACTTCAACTCATCTATTCTGGAAATGAGACCTAGAGTCTTATAAGTACCTAGAGGCTTGAATTCATCAATGGAAGGTTCTCCTGCCATCGACAGCTGGGAATACATCAATGCCTCATGATCGATGGATTCTTCAATCGTTCAACCTCAACACCCTTATTCACACTTGTAGAATGTACCCAGTGCCTTGATACCTACTTTCACTATCGGTAGGTTGTCTCGTGTTTGTTAACGATATACCTTAATGATCAGTAATAAAACAAAGTCTCATTGTGTTCGACCTCAACTCCTCTATTCACATGATGTAGACTTGCACCTTTGGCAGATAGTGTAGAAGACTTCTGGTTTACAGTAGCAGCATTCTTAATCTATTGTTTTCTTTGATTGGACCAGCACCTATATGACTTCAATGATCATGGGAGATCACATAGTACTCCATTGTATACGGATATCTTCAGATTGATTTTGAGACTGGATTCCACTGTGCCTTGCTTGTGACTATGAAAGACTATGGAATATGTCCGCTTTGTATTTCCTATTCATGGCCATGAAAAACTATTTGATATATTTCCACATGGATCTGCAGTATAATTCAGATTGGCATACATCTGTACAATGTCATTATGGATTGTAATATTCTCATGGGTAACTAGCACTTCCAGTTGAGTCTCCATTACTCCACTTCTCGGAATTATAATGTATTTCATCCATCATAGATACTCTTGTGACCTCACATTAGGGGGCATTTGTTATATCAAATTTTGCCTCACCCCATGCAACTTCCTTGGGTGGCCTTTCCATTTCCCTATGCAGACTTGAAGTCCCCTTTTGTACATTCCAGAGCCAAAAAAGCACATTTTTTCACATATTCGTGCCTTACCAGTTAGAAAAAAAGCATATACACAGGTTTCTCCACCACAGCCCATGTACATCGGGTTTGGTTCTCAAAATTAAAAATTATGTCGGGTTTCCATGCTAGGTCACGAGATCCATGATCCTTGACCTTCCATATACTGGAAATGCTTCAAATCGGCCCTTCAGTTCCATTTGAAGGCTATAAATTGAACCATATCCAAGCCTTGAAGGAGATTCAACCATTCAAATTTGAGAGCAAAGACACTCTGGAGAAATTTCACTTCATATTGAGTCTACATCCCTTTGTCCTTCAAATTCTGAACTCCTTCTTCAGCCCCCAAGCTCTTCCTTTTTTGTGATGGGGAACCTCATTGACTCCTTTAAATGAGCTTGCCTTTGGTGGAGGATTGAAGTGGCGGAGGCCCAACTGGAGGGACTTAGTTTCTCGACTCCGATATGTGTGGTTACAGAAGTTTGTCACATATATACTTCTATTGATTATTTTAATAGAAATACTATTTTCTTGTCCAATTCATATCTTGCAAATATTTGAATTATTATTCCATGGGCGTATTTGTCATGTATGTTAATGGATTATGCTAATATATATGCTAACATTATGTATTATCACCATATGCTTGTGTATCTTGGTTGTTGAGGACAAGTTGTAGGTATAGAGCTTTGAGTTGTGTGCTCAATGGTGGTCTTCATCAAACGTCCGGACGAGGTAGGCTCTCATCCTTGTCTTGTTAGCATTTCATTTATATTGCATATTTGGGATTAGAGTTGATTTCTACGTGTCATTCTGTGTTGTGGTTTACCCCATGCCATAGAGAGATTTTCCTTGTAACAAGGGATCCCTAAATACTTGAAGGATATTGAGTGAAATTCCCTAAAAAACGTCAATATTTGAGATATTTTTCCTAGGATTTAGGAATGAACATTCCAACCATACAATCTACATTTCATTTTTTTGTCTACTCCTCATGAATTTGAAAAGAAGTTATTGAAAATTATTTTGAACCTTTTAATTATAGTGAGGGAGGAAAAATTGAGCAATAGAGTATCATATGCAAATTGTGTACGATTTAGATATTTTACCCCACAAACAATTCAAATTATTGGAATCTCTTCACTAGATTTGGCTTGTTTTAAATCTCTACCTAAAGTTTATACAATCTAAATATATAAATGACAAGAGAGGGGGGGTCCTTACCTTATAACCATAGTTGATTTGAAAAAAGTAGGCAATATTATATTTATCAATGGAGTGATCCATGGACCATCAATGCAACATTTAATCTAGTTCTATGTAAATCCAAACTTTTGCAAAACTATATACACAAAGTTGTAATGAAATTTGTTAAAAGCATTATCCGTATCTAGTTTTAAAATCATACCTTTTTACCCTACGAATCTACTAGAGTGAATTTTCTTGTACCAAAATAATATATTCAATAATTTCCCTACCTAGAATGAGAAATCTATTTAGTCACTCCATGACGTGACCAAATCCTGCTCTTTTATTTTTTCATTTATATTTTAATCTCTTTGGTTTGGGGTTTATATTTTAACCACCTCTTTTTATTATTGGTTTAATATTATATTGAAGTCCCTTGTACTTATTATTCCTACCTCTCCTTGAATTTCACCATGTATTTTCAAGGTATTCCAATAAATAATTTTCCTCTATAACTAATACGAGCATAAACATTGTAGATGTAAAATGAGTTGCCTATTGCACATTCTTCTAATTCAGGAAAAATCAATGGTTTCCCTTGAAGTGAGTTTCTAGGAAAAAGACTTGGGGATCCCACAAGTGTTGAAGTTTCAGTAGCTTCGAAAGATATTTTTATTATATTTGTATTATATTTAATCAAGACAAAAAACCTAAAGAATAATGTTATATTATATTTGTTAAGTCAGCCCTATTGTGTTTTGACAAGTTAATTGTAAATTAGAAAGATCAAGTGGACAGGTCGGCCCTAACCTAATTTCTAGAGGAAACAACTTGTATTTATAAGAGGCTAGGTGCCTCACTTGAAGAATACACACAACAAGCTCTCTCACACAGAAAAGTGTGCACGTCTAAGAGAGTGACGCAACTACAGAGGAAGGGTGACGCAAGTACAGAGGAAGAGTGTTCTAGTGAAGGGTTTTGGTTATCTAGTGGAGGACTATCTTGGTCTAGTGGTGCACTACTTTATTCTGTTTAGGGTTTATGGTTTATCTTTTGTTTGGTGAAATCTCTCTTGAGAGATACATTGTACTTGTTGAAGAATCTATATTGAAGAAGATTTGTTGGGTTTTCCCCCTCAAGAGGGTTTCCTAGGATAAATCTTGTGTATAATGTGGATGTCTTTCTTTTAGTGATCCTTATGCATGCAGTTATTGTTTTAATAGTCTAAAGTTAAAGAATATTGAACACACTTAATTGCTTAAGAAGAATTTTAACATGGTATTAGAGTGGGCCTGAAAGAAGTAATTTGCACAGTTTAGAAGAGCTCGTTGGGGAAACTAAGACCATAGGAAGACTCTCCTAACCCTAGTGCATCTTTCCTTGGGTTTAGATTCTCAGTTTGATGAAGTTTTGAAAATTGTAGCGAGTACTGCAACTGTTGCAACTGCAAAAAACCCTAGAAGGTGTTTTCAACCACTTTTTGAAGGACGTTGGTCAAAGTAAGACCACCAAATAACTTACCTTAGGAGGGAGCACCTTTCCCTCATAGCAGAACTCCAAAATTTTCATTTTGAAAAATTAGGGTTTCCTCATAAAACCTAGTTCAGGATGTCTTGGCGGCTACAAAATTAAAGTTGGAACTGGTCACCTTGGCATAATACACTCTGGTAAGTACAAAACCTTTCCTTGAAATTTTTTTATTTTTCTTATTGTATTTTTCAAACACAAGATGGCACCCAGTACCAGTCTTGATGAGAATCTTGAAGGTGTTGATAACTTCCAAGCATGGAAGTACATAGTGATGCTAATTCTAGAAGAGAATGATCTAGAAGATGTCATAAATAAAGAACTTTGAGAACCTAATGAAGATGAGGCCAAAGAAAAGTACAGAAACAACCTAGTGAAGGCGAAGAGAACTATTGTTGACTATATCAAGGATCATTTGATCCCCCATGTCTCATCGTTGACAACCCCCAAGCATATGTTTGATGCCTTAGCCCAATTGTATGAAGGCAAGAACATCAACCAAAAGATTACCTTGAGAACACAACTCAAGAATGTCAAGATGCAAAGCTTAGAAATTATCCAATCATACTTCACAAGGGTGTCTCAAATCAAAGAACATCTTGAAGCCATTGGAGACACAATCGAAGAAGCCGAGTTGGTGATGACTACATTGAATGGACTCCCCGGATCTTGAGAATCATTCATTCAAGGTATATGTTCAAGAAGAAGGCTAACAAGGTTTAGCAGACTATGGGAGGATTGCACTCAGGAAGAAGCTAGATTGGCAGCAAGAGAAGAGAAATTAGGCGATGAAGACAATCAAGCCCTAGCAGCACATACCAGAAAAGGAAAGAAAAAGAAGGAAGTTCAGTCACACAAGAAACCTCATGGATTACAAATGACTCACAAGTTCAAGAAGGATTTCTATAATTATAGATGTTTCATTTTTCAAAATATGGGACACATTTCCATAAACTGTCCCAGCTCCAAAGTTCAAGTCAGAAAAGGAAAGTATAAAAGAAATCATTCTCATGCCACGAAAGATGATGAACATGATCATGAGAAAACCAAAGAAGAATACTCAAGTGAGGAATATGTATCGATCTCAACTCTTACAGGTACATTCACTCATGGAAGTGACACATGGATTATTGATAGTGGTGCTTATAAGTACATGGCTGGTTATAAGGAATCTTTTTCAGATTTAGTTCAGAAAGATTCACCTCACAAGGTGAAGCTAGGTGATGACTATTGGTATCCCATTAAAGGAGTAGGAGAAGGATCCTAAAAATTAGACTCTGAAAAACCTATGAAGATGAAGGATGTGTTGTATGTATCTAGTTTGAAGAAGAATATCCTTTATATCTCATCTTTAGATGAGAAGGGATTCAACGTTTCTTTCATCGATGCAGAACTCCTCATGTGTCCTAGAGGAAAAACTATTGATGATGTTTAGTGATTGGTGTCCAAGAAGGAGGATTATACAAGTTAAAGGGACACTCTGTTTTAGCGCTAGTACACAGTACAGTTACTCCAAGTGAACTATGGAATAGAATATTTGCTCATATACATTACAAAGCCTCACTGATCGTGACCAAGATGGTGATAGGTTTTCCAGAAATCCAAGTGGAAAATGAAGGCATATGCAAAGGATGCGCACAAGGAAATGATGTGAAGAAATAATTTCCAAGCAGTGATAGCAAAGCCAAGGGAGCCTTGGACATTATACATCTAGATGTGTGTGGACCAATGTCAGTCGCTTCACTTAGCAGGTATGTATTCTATGTTTCCTTTATTGATTATTTCTCACGTAAAACTTGGATTTACTTTTTGAAGGCTAAAAGTGAAGTGCTCAACAAGTTCAAAGAGTTCAAGGCACTTGTTGAAAACATATCTGAAAAGAATATAAAGATTTTGAGATCAAATAATGAAGGATAATTTACATCAGATGAATTCAAGGCATTCTGTAAGGAAGTTGGGATTAAGAGGGAGCTCTATACTCCCAACAATCCTCAATAGAATGGTGTGGAAGTAAGAAAGAACCATACAATCATGGAAGTAGTAAAGGCCATGATTCATGATCAAGATTTACCGATGCATCTGTGGGAAGAAGCAGCTAGAACTATTGTATATGTGCAGAAAAGAATTCCCCACAGAGTCCTTGGGAACAAGACACCAGAAGAGATGTTCATAGGTGAAAAGCCAAAGGTCATCTATCTAAGGATATTTGGTTGTCCAGTATATGTGCATGTCCCCAAGGACAAGAGATCGAAGTTGGACCCTTCATGCAAGAAGGGTATATTTTTTGGATACAATGAGACATCGAAGGCATGCCGAGTTTACATCCCTGGTCACCATAATATTGAGACTAATAGAGATGTCACCTTCGATGAGGATACAGCTTTCAGTAGATCAAGACAAAATCATTCAAATGAGATTCATGATGAGAATACTGAAGCTCCCAGAGTTATAGATACAGATGAAGGTAATGATGTTGTACTAGAAAATCATGATATGGAAGAACCACAGATACCTGTAGACTCATCTCGACAGATGAATACCAAGAAGAGAAGACCATCTTGGGCTCGGAAATTTATTCAGGATGCAGAGAAGTATGGTGCCCCAGATGGATCCTTCAGAGAAAGAAAGAGGTTGCGACCTTACTCTAGATATGTGGCATTGCTAAGTGGCATCATTGATGTTGAGCCTACCAGTTATGAAGATGCTACAAAGAATAAAGAATGGAAGGATGCCATGGTTGAAGAGTGCCAATCCATTGTAAAGAATGATGTTTGGGATGTGGTTTCGACACCGAAAGAGAAGACAATTGTAAGTTCCAAGTGGATTTACAAGACAAAGCATTCAACAAATGGAAGTATCGAGAAGTACAAGGAAATATTTGTGGCACATGGTTTCTCCCAGGAAGAAGGAATATAGTATGAGGAGACATTTGCTCTTGTGGCAAGATACACTTTGATTAGAACTATACTTGCAATATCTGCAATGATGAAGTGGAAGATACACCAAATGGACATGAAGACAACTTTTCTAAATGTTTTAATAGAAGACGAAGTGTATGTGGAGCAGCCACAAGGTTTTGAGACACATGACAGTCAGACACCTAGAGCATGGTACAGTAGAATTGACATCTTCCTAATGATTCTGGGATTTACCAAGAGTAAATCATATTCCAACTTGTACTTCAAGGTTGTGGATGGTGGACCAGTGATACTATTGTTATATGTGGATGGCATGTTTCTAATAGGAGACAAGAAGCTCATCAATGAGTGTGAGAGGTATCTTGTTGTAGAGTTCGAGATGAAATAACTAGGCATGATGCATTATTTATTAGGTCTAGAGGTATGGTTGAGACCGAGTGAGATTTTCCTTAACCAAGGAAAATATGTTGTTGAGATTCTGAAGAGATTCAGAATGATGGATTGCAAGACCATGCCTACACTGATGGTGAAAATTTTGAAGTTGTTGAGCGATAAATATTTAGAGATAGTGGATGCCACCATTTATAGACAGATGATTGGTCCGTTGATGTACTTAACGAAAATGAGGCCAGATATATGTTTTGCGGTGAACACATTGAGTCAGTATATGGTTGAGCATAGAAGTGTTCACTTAGTTGCAGCAAAACATGTGATGAGGTACCTTAAGGGTACAATTGATTATGGACTTAGATATGCTTCATATCATGAGATAAGCCTACAAGGATTTACTGATTCATATTGGGCCTATAGTGTTGCAAACCAGAAGAGTACATTTGGATGTTGCTTCAGTATGGAATCAGATATGATCTCATGGTTCAGTAGGAATCATACTAGTGTAGCACTTAGTACAGCTGAAGCAGAGTATATAGAAGCTTGTTCATCTAGCAACGAAGCATTGTGGCTTCGGAAGCTCATTACATGATTGTTTGATCTCGAGTTAGAGGTGACTTGTATCTGGTGTGACAACCAGAGTTGTGTGAAGTTGACAAAGAACCCAATGTTCCATGAAAAGTCCAAGAAAATCAATATTAGGTACCATTATATCATAGATATGGTATAGAGGGGAGCAATGAAGCTCTAGTATGTCACTACAGATGAGCATATAATTGACGTGTTGACCAATCCTCTATCGAAAGTGAAGTTTGTGTACTTCAGAGACAAGATTGGTGTGGTCCAGAAGGACATCCCTAGTAAGAGGGAGTGATGAGTTACAGTTGCAATCCAGGGTAGCAGCTTCAACATGTGGCAAAAGCAATGGGTGTTCATTCATGGGCAAGTTACTGCTACTCCAGTGAAAAATTCTAGTACGCAGAGGGATACTCCAGTGAAAAAGTCTGGTATGCCGAGTTACTTCTACTCTAGTGAAAAAGTTTGGTATGCAGAGGGCTACTCCAGTGAAAAAGTTTGGTATGTCAAGTTACTGCTACTCCAATGAAAAAGTCTAGTATGCAGAGGGATACTCCAGTGAAAAAGTTGGGTGCGTCAAGTTACTGCTACTCCAGTGAAAAAGCGTGGTACACAGATTGCTACTCCAGTGAAAAAATTTGGTACGCAAGTTATTGACTATGGCACCAGTCAGCATTACCTCGCACAAGATCAACAGATGCCATGCCTTCACAGTTGGTTAGTTACCTAGATTTTTAGTTGGTGGGCCAACCTGTGTGGTTGGAGGTGTTTCCTAGCCTTGGGCTAGATGGGTAGTGTGTGAAAACTACATTACCTAATCCTTTTGATTAGATTCCTACTCGTTGTAGACTAGTTGCCTTGTGTACTAACCAGAGGTTATTAGTTCATTGTGGAACTAGATGCCAGATTCTGTGTGAGTTGGCGAGTGAAATACCTTTGATGACATAAAGCCCGGATGGATGATGAGACCATGGATGTTAATGTGGTTACAAAAATTCTTCAATGTAGATTCGTGGAAATTCGACAAGACAGTGGTCAACTGTACAAAATATCAGAAGCAGTCATGATGATCGTGCCAGAAGAATACCTTCCTTGCTAAGAGGGAGAGTTGAAGTTTGAGTAGCTTCAGAAGATATTCTTATTATATTCATATTGTATTTTACCAAAACAAAAACCCTAAAGAATAATATTATATTATATTTGTTAAGTCGACCCTATTGTGCCTTTGTAAAAGTTGGCCCTATTGTCCCTTAACTAGTTAATTGTAAATTAGAAAGATAAAGTGGACAGGTCGGCCCTAACCTAATTTCTAGGGGATGTTATAGAAATATCCCCTGTAGATAGGTGAACTTTCCCTTGGATTACAGACCCCTCTACCAAGACAAAAAATTACATTTGGACACTACCATTCCTATAGATTCATTTTGTCCATCAAAAAAGAGAGAAGGAGGGGAAGTATGATGTACCTCGTTTACGTCGTTTGTCCAAGATTCTCTAATCAGTGAGCTCCAATCAATCCTTGCAATGGACAACAAGAAACAAACAACTATCTCCTACTTTAATGAATTAGACAAAATCAATTTATCTATGAATATCAAGACAACCATAGACAATCACATGAAAACATACACTTGAAGGAAATAGGCCAAGTATGTTAAATGAGAACCAAGAAAACTTACAGACCATGAATGATGTCAGTTGCAACTCCTCCAATCTCTCCTCGTCCAAACCCTCGCATGAATCCCAAGATCATAAGTTTGATATCTCTATCGTTGTCTCCCTTTCACCATGGAAATCCCTCATTATATAGGATTTGGAAGGTTAACCACCATGGAGAAGATCACTCACTAGATCCACTAAAATGGGATCTCCAAGATTTTTAGGGAGAAAATATCTCTCAAGGATTTTAGGGAGACAATATTTCTCAAGTATTTTAGGAATAAAATATCTCTCAAGGATTTTAAGGAGGATATATCTCTCAAGATCCACCAAATTAGGATTTTGGTTTGAGAAAATCCATCAACCATCCATGAGATTCTCAACTTCTCTTTGAGATTAGGAAACTAAATGTGAGGTGGATTCTCACACTAAATTAATTTCTTTTTTATGAATAATAATGAATAATTCATGTGAAAATGGCATTTTGACTGTCATATGATATATTTCTCCTCCACATTGACTCGGGATTGTGACAAATTTTCTTTCATGGTGTCAAGGTGTTAAAACACATAGAAACGCATAGAAAAGTGCATACGACACTTAGTAAGGTGCATACGAAACTTCACGACACTTGCGACACTTAGGGTGAGGTACTTAAGTGTGGCATTTTGATGTGTAACAGATGCCCCCTAAAGTGTGAGGTCAGAAGAGAAACTAATGGTCGAAACACTTTACAAATTCTTCAATGCAAGGGTGTGGAGTTGGAGAACCTGGTAGAAGTTGCAAACAACCATGAAATGATATTAATATATGTTTCATCCCTGAGGTAGACATACCTATGCTCGGAATACAAATGACTCAAATCAAGGTCGTCAACCAATACATTGCAGATCTATGAGAATATTGACTAAGGATATGGCCACCAAACATACAATGTGGATTCATATGACGTGATCAAGTTGTAGCCATGATATTTTACACAGTGGAGCTACAATATGACAAAAACACATAGCCAAAGACCAATACAAAGTGGATCTATGTAACAGTGTAAATCAATAAGTTTCAAACTCCATTGCAACCTGGTTTAGTCAGATAACATTTGGTAGATGCCAAATATGTCCCCAGGGTCTTCATCTCGATCCCAAACTAGTACGATTCTAACCATGTGAATACATGTGTTGATGTTGAACATGGTAGAAACCACTTGATTACCGGTTATTAATGTATATCATTAACAAGTGCGATGGAAATCACTAGTGATGTAAATGACTCCCAAGGAACCCTAGTACAATCCAATGGGTGTGAATTTTGTGAGATGAAGTCGAGCACTCGTGGAATCATTCGATCAAAGGCCAATGATGTTAACCCACTGTTGAAAGCGAGGAGACTTACCATCGAGGCATGTAGGTTCCAAGGTACTAATTGGTTTCTAAGTCTAATTCTTGGATGATGTGTTGAAGTCGACAAGAAAAGACTTGTCAAAGGAGGGTCTTGATGTATCCTTCATCATTGACACACAATTGACAAAGTATAGTGATTTAATATGAAAGATTAGATGTGAACAGACTGACACGGGTATGAATACTACAAAGTGGTTTATACTTTCCTTGAACATTTCATGGCATGAAAATTGATTTGGCAGCATTGACTCAACGAGGAAAGGATCCAAACATAATGTGATGATCTCCATAGTGTAACGACAACCAAAGGTTCTCTTTGAAGGAGTCAAAAGAGTATGACGATGCGTAGAGTGTGATGACANATGTAGACAGGTTCCATGTTCAAGTTGGACGAGCGAAGTTCCCCCTTGTCTAGGTGAATCAATATTAACGGGGTAGACCTGAGAAACATCCTCACTCTTTGAATGAGTAGTGGGATCATCTGATGATGGACTCGGAGTGACCACTTTGGTAGCACTCCTTAAGGGAGGAGTGGTATCGATCGATGATAGAAAAGGATCGAGTACTTGGGGAGTAATCTTTGGATGAAGAGTGGGGTTGATCGATGATGGATCTGGATCAACCAATTTGGAAGCACTCCTTAAGGGAGGATTGGGATTGATCGATGAAGGAACTAGATCGACCACTTGGGCTGCACTCCTTAAGTGAGGAGTGGGATCGATCAATGATGGACTCATATCTATCACTTTTAGTTCACTCTTTAGATGAACAGTAGGGTTGACCAATGAAGGAACCAGATAAACTGCTTGGGTTACTGGTTCAACTAAGGATGAAACTATATTGACCACCTAATCGACTAGATTGATCGGGGATGGAATCGGAATGACTAGTCCAAAAACTAAGGATGGGTTGGGAGAGATCTTATGATAACAAGTTGGAAGTTGAATCTTTTCCAAAAGATAATAAGCCTCGCCCATATGAGGGAAAAGGTGAGATTTATGATCTCCTTCGCATAACCTACAAGCAAATTTGATGACACCAGCGTGTCCAGCCGAGGATTATGACATGGAAAACCACATTTCTAAGACCTTGGGGAGACCAAGGAAACCCCTCGAAAAGTGGTCACCCTTAAAAATTTTGCAAGGGAATTTACGTTCAGGATTATTCATTTTAGACTTGTCCACTTTATCAACCCCCCCAATATGATTAACAATATTTGGTTGCTTGGATCCAACATGAAATGATGTGGTTGGAGGCTTGGTCTCTTTCTGATTCTTATTCTTCTTCTCCTTATGTTTCTTATTCTTCTTATCAACTTGGCTACTCGCTTTAGAGCATTCACTAGGCGAAGAAGGAGAAAGGGAAGGAGACCTAACGAGTGAAGAAGGTGAAAGTTCGACATGAGGTTTATTTGTGGGTGGTGTTCTTACATCCTAAGCATTAGGTACATTCGAAGCACTAGGAAAATTCAATATCATCGAAGTGGGGAACAACCAAACTGGTAACCAGATGGTGAGTCCTGGAAGACTTAGTGTGGCAATGCACAGAGGACCAAGATTTCCAAAAGAAGGAAAGGAGAAAGGTTCCCTGGGAAAAGGGGTTCCTTCATTGGTACGCTATGGAACTGATGCCATTGACACTAAATTGAACTAATGTCCACTAGGGAAAACAAACAACATACACTACAAACCTAAGAAGCAAACAATCAAACAAACCTTCCCACAATGAAACCACTATTTGGTGATGAAACCCAACGCCATGAGATCAATATAGGAAGGGGTTGGGATAGAGCGGGTGGATTAATTATGTTGTCAACCTGCTTAACAGAATTGCACCTTGGCATAAGTTCCCACGTGGTTTTACCAGTGAGTGTACCTCCAAGGAGCCCGAGTGAGTTTGACCAACGTCTAATCAAGGTACAGTGAAGTGTTGGGTATGTGTTATATTCTTTGCACGAGTAGTAGTGTCTGCGTTGCACCAGGTGCGCAAGGGGGTTTGAGGGGCGGTACAGGGGGGAGAAAGGCCCCCATGCAAGAGTTCAAGGGAAGTTCTCCCGAGAAAAAAAAAATCCTCGGGAAACTTGTCGCATTTCTGCATCATCACCTTGTGTATTAACTCTACAGATATAGGCCACTACGGTTACCAACTCACAGTCAGCCTCTGAGCGGGTACAGTCGACATTCGGGATGGAATATATGGGCAGGATAAGAAGTCTTAAATTCTTCAAGAGAACTGGAGATAAGTGGACCAGAAGACTACTGAGGGCCCCGAACAGATTCGATATTCACAAAGCTCCAAGACCAAATGAAGCCATCCATTTCTCAGGAAGAACCCCCAATATACAATATTTCTGCTACATGGGTTAAGCTTCAGAGGGGAAATATTTGATTCTCTCTCACACGCAAACTCATGTTTAACCCTTGTGCGAGAGGGGGATCTCAGCTATGCTTATATGAACAATAGTATTTATTGTTCCCTAGCACAAGATTCTACGTTTGTATAATGGCTTTGGAAAGTTATTCACACAACCTATTCCAAATCCCTACACTTCAAGCTAATGTAGGTTTGCTATCAGATAATATAAAAGTGTCTGGTCAATTTTATAAGTGCTTCATTTTAAGGTTATTGTTTACTCAAGGGTGTGAAAATGAAACTTATGATGTTTTAGGCTCAACTCCAAAAAAATGCAAAATAATGAAATGCAACTCTTTTTCTTCAATGAATCCTACATACGGGATGGAGAAGAGGTTCAACTTTCTTTAACAAAAACACCCAATTCCCAAATGGAGTCTTCTAAATGAAATCTACTACACTACCCAAAAGAAAGAACACAACTATCTTGTTTGTTTGATCCTAATATATAAAGAAATAAAATGCAATTCCTTTAACGCTCCATAAATTTCAATCAAAATGAAAGAGTTGAATGCAAATACAAAAGACACAAAGAAAAAATATTTTAAACAAAGCATGCACTCGAAGGTTAATGAGAACTGAAAGAAACAAGTATGATAACTAACTCGATCAAGAACTCAACAATCAACAAGCATTCAATGAATATAATAAAGTTCAGAGAAGAAACAAAAAATTGATAAGGAGAAAGAGAAATCACTCAACTGTCTTGACAAAACGAGCAGCAAGAAAGAGAAATCAAAGGCAAGTCATGGTAAGCATAAATTCTCAAATCATTCAAAAAGGAAATATTTGAAAAGTAACTTAAGACCAACAAACCTTTGCAGATCTTTTCAATCAATCCGATAACTAGAAACTTTGCAAGACTCAAACCAAACCAAGAAGAAACAAGGAGAATCAATCTCGCAATTTGGAAAAGGTTGCAATCTCAAACAAGACAACGAAAAGAGTGATAAGGATCCATATCCTCAACCTAAACAAAGTCACAAGAAAAAGTACAGACTCTGGGAAAAATACCTCCCATAAAGGGCTGAGAAAAACAAGGCAGATTCCCTTGGATATTCTCAAAACAAGAGAGCAACGCTCCCTAAAACAAAGAGACAAAGCACTATAGTGCTCCCTAAGAGACCATTGAGGAGAGTTGATCATATAACCATCTCCATGGTAGCCACTTTGGGTGAGTGCCAGTCCTGTAGATGCTTGAAAATAAGCATAAAAAAGAAAAAAACTCAACAGAGACTGGATTGGTAACTATGACTAATGCTTGAAGAAGCAGAGGGAAGAGGGAAGACTCAGAAATAATCAACCAAACATGATCAAACAAGGCAAAGGTTCAGACGATCTAAGGAAAGACAATTCAATGTCCTTCCCTAGCATAGTTGTCAATTTCTGTTACAGAAATATTCCCCTGCGGATAGGTGAACTTTCCCTTGGATTACAAACCCCTCTACCAAGACAGAAAATTACATTTGGACACTACCATTCCTATAGATTCATTTTGTCCATCGAAAAAGAGAGGAGGAGGGGAAGTATGATGTACCTCGTTTACGATGTTTCTCCAAGTTGCTCCAATCCATGAGCTCCAATCAATCCCTGCAATGGAAAGCAAGAAACAAATGACTATCTCCTAATCTAATGGATTAGACAAAATCAATTTATCTATGAAGATTAAGACAACCATTGGCAAGCACATGAAAACATACACTTGAAGGAAATAGGCCAAGTATATTAAATGAGAACCAAGAAAACTTATAGACCACGAATGATGTCAATTGCAACTCCTCCAATATCTCTTCGTCCAGACCCTTGCATGAATCTCAAGATCATAAGTCTGATATCTCTATCTATGTCTCCCCTTCACCATGGAAATCCCTAATTATATAGGATTTGGAGGCTTAACCACCATGGAGAAGATCATTCACTAGATCCACTAAAATGGGATCTCCAAGATTTTTAGGGAGAAAGTATCTCTCAAGGATTTTAGGGAGAAAATATCTCTCAAGGGTTTTAAGGAGAAAATATCTCTCAATATCCACCAAATTAGGATTTTAGTTTGAGAAAATATATCAACCATCCATGAGATTCTCAACTTCTCCTTGAGATTAGGAAACTGAATTTTAGGTGGATTCTCACACTAAATTAATTTCATTTTTATGAATAATAATGAATAATTCATGTGCACATGGTATTTTGACCTACATATGATATCTTTATCCTCCATATTGACTAGGGATTGTGACAAATGTTCTTTCATCGTGTCAAGGTGTTAAAACACATAAAAAAGTGCATACGACACTAGGTAAGGTGCATACAACACTTTATGACACTTGCGAAACTTAGGGTGAGGTACTTAAGTGTGGAATTTTGATGTGTAATAGGGGGCACAAATTGTATTTATAAGAGGCTAGGAGCCTCACTTGAACAATACACACAACAAGATCTCTCACACAAAAAAGTGTGCAAGTCTAAGAGAGTGATGCAACTACAGAGGAAGGGTGACGTAGATACAGAGGAAGAGTGCTCTGGTGAAGGATTTTGGTTACCTGGTGGAGGACTATCTTGGTCTAGTGGTGCACTACTCTATTCTG
This sequence comes from Picea engelmannii, assembly GCA_009831015.1. Classification (NCBI taxonomy): domain Eukaryota; kingdom Viridiplantae; phylum Streptophyta; class Pinopsida; order Pinales; family Pinaceae; genus Picea; species Picea engelmannii. The sequence continues at coordinate 88,025 of ML822394.1, forward strand.
GTTAGGGTTTCTGCTTTATTTTCTATTTGGTGAGATCTCTCTTGAGAGAGACATTGTACTTGTTGAATAAAATATATTGAAGAAGCTTTGTTGGGTTTTCTCCCCCACGAGGGTTTCCTAGGATAAATCTTGTGTATATTGTGGTTGTCTTTCTTTCAGTGATCCTTATGCATGCAGTTATTGTTATAATAGTCTAAAGTTAAAGAATATTGAACACACTTAACTGCTTAAGAATAATTTTAACAACAAGGTTATACCTACCAATGATCTTGAGGAAGATATATTGATGCCTTTATTGTTTCTCCAGATTTAGTTAGTTATGCAATGAACCATAATATCTACCAGTTTGGTTTCTTTTAATAAAACTAGGGACATTTTTTCTGAATGAATTAAATTGTAGATAAAATATTGTTTGGACCAACTTCCCATACCCATACAATTCAAGAGATTACCTTCATTAATTAGATGGTGGGAGTTTTCTTCCTAGTATGTATGTTATGAGGAGAGTTGTTAGGATTCCTTAGGATTTACCTTGATTTGCTTCATCTTCATGGGCTTCTTTGTTGGGTTTTCTCCCTCTTTTGATAGATTTGGCATACTCCATATATGTTTGGGCGATAGTCTATTATTTTTCGCTCCTTGTGGTTTCTCCTCTTGTGCAATGAATGTATCTTTTTTATTTGGCCTATCCTCTACTAATGGGTCTCAATTTGAAGACTCTAGGGAAAGTTTCTTTTATATTTCAATTTCCATAATAATCAGATTGGCCTTAGGTAAATCATTGAATCCCTCGATGTCTTGATAAGGTATGACCTATTGTAGGATTGTGTCCCTTTCCAATGTTGGGGTTGGTGTTTCATTTTGGGTTGTTTCCTCAAGTGAGTTGATTGGTCCTGGCTTAAAGCCACGAATCCATTCACCATGGATGTGGATGTCATCGTATTTTTTTTTTTATTGTTTTAGGTTTTTTTGTGATCGATCCATCCATTTGTGCTTACTCGCTACAACTTGCTCATTAGACACCCATTGCATGTGTTCCTTCTTGTAATCCCTATCAAAATGGGCATACTCATGACACTTATTTCATTTGGAGGGAAGTTGGTCATAGTAAAGGGATTGAATGTATTCCCAACTATCAAACTCCAGTTGGATTTCTTCCAGGAGGCCATTTTCTAGGTCCACCTCCACATATATCCTTGCACATGAGTATTGATAGTCATCTATAATAGATATATTGATATATTTACCCATAGAGTTTCCCATTGTTTCTAGTGATGATACATCCCAAAAAATTAGAGGAAGATGAGAAAATTTCACCCAAATAGGCACTAATTTGGGAATCTCATCTTCAAGATTAAAATATAGAGTCGATTTATTGAGTTAAATGTCTTGTGGTCCCATGAAATAGGGTTTGTTTCTAAGGATGAAATCCTAATTTTTTTTATGCTCAAAATGAATGGTGAATAACCCCTACTCCAGAAAATATATTTGGACTCTTCCCTTTATCTGAACTTGCTAGTTTTGTTGACTTTGATTTCCATAGTTTAGGGGGATGGCTATATCCTTGTGAATTTTCCAACCAAAGCTCTTCTTTAGAAGAATAGAGATTTATTTCTTAGGTTATAAGAAAATATGGAAATATTTGGAATGTCGTCGAGCTTCTTGATGAACTTTGATTATTGCTTCTTGGTGGTTCTCATTCTTTCGATGGATTTGTTGCGATCAACTTGAACACATCCACTTCTTCTTGAAGAAGAGGATGGGTGGAGGAACCCCTCCCTCCCTCCATGGAAACCATATTTGTTAGACATTCTCTCTCTTGCAAAATCTAGGTCAAGCATTCTAGAGCACTTATTTTCTCTGTGTTTTGCACAAGAAATATTACCTTAATGTGCTTTGACTTATTTTGTCCAATTAATTTCAAATTCTTTTGTAGTTTCATTATCCTTCATTTACACATGGTTTTTCGATCCTTCACTTCTACCATGACTTGCAATGCACCACTTCAAAATTATTGGCATTTGCACAACGGATTACTTTAAAAAATGTTCACATAGATAGCATTCCATAGTGGTGTAAAGAAATGGTTGAAATTGTATGTATGTTGGAGAAGGATTTTCCCATGAGTTTCTTAGAGTTGCAGGTATGTCTTTTGATTCTTAGAGTTGAGTGAGGTTGAATTAATAGGAGTGGTCACATGTTATTGGTTGTTATTCTTGGAAAGGTACATTGAAATGTTGAAGGGGCTTGTTTGTCAAAGAAAAACGACTCAAGGGTCTATAGTAGAGGGATACATTTCTATGAGTACATTAATAAGATTGATGACATGTCGAGAGGAGTGATATGAGACAACCATTGGGATTAGGACAAAAGAGAAGAATATTTATGCCAGACCAATAGGAAAATGAGAATGGTCAAGGAAAAGATCCTTTTTATAATTTATTAGTTTATCATCATGCTTGTACACAAACTTGAATGGTACATACACATCCAAACTAATCTTATTATCATTATATGATTAAAAATAGATTAAGAAAAAATTAATGAGATTATATGATTAAAAAAAGATTAAGAAAAAATTAATGAGATTAGTAAATTTATTCTATACAATGTAAAAGCAACTCAAAAATGGGTCATGTTGTATTAAGGAAAAATATAGGTGAATGAAAAGAAATAGATTAGACAAATGAACAACAAAAATGTCTCTTATCTTGGTCATTCGAAATATAATATGCCAACCATGTACCCCCATAGATGCATTCGAAATATAATATGCCAACCATGTGCCCCATAGATGAGTATAAGAAAAGATGCACTAAACACATGTATCAATTACAACAACTATGTAATAAATTCATATAACCATTTTGTTATTATATGTATAATGTGTAAGCTATATAGTGTGATGTTGTTATTCTTATGATTGTTATTGTTATTCTTTTGAAACTCTTTGTGCATGTACTTTTTCAATTTTTGTGGGTATATGAACACCATCTTGCATCAACGAGGTTGATGATTAACATTTTACGTTTGATTGTGGGGTGGAGGTAAAATTAGATCAATTTAGTCATGCTAACCATTGTGACACGAGCATAATAAAGGGAAAGTAAAGATGTGTCAAAAAGATACAATATTATGCAAATTGAAATTTTATCTGTTATTTTTTATTCAAGTAATTTAATATTGTTTAATATTTTCAATTGAAATAATGTGAAAGAAGGTTGTGATAGTGAAATAATTTGTATTAACTAAAAAAATAAAATAAAAATGAAAGAATCAATCATATACTTTGCTAAAACACTACAACCAAGTGTTTTTAAACCTCAAAATCTTGAATAGAGATTGGTAGTTTGTATTGTGGTATGACCATGGAAGAGTGCATCTTTTTTATAACACCATTGTTATTTCAAATGAGGAAAACAATGAAAATGATGTGAATCATCACAAATAAAATGAAAAAAGTAAACACTTATATATTTATAAAGTGGTTAATAAGTTATTACAATGTATTTATAAAGTGGTTAATGAACTATTACAATGTACATCATGATATTGTTTTATCAAATATGAAATGAATGTTTTGAAAATGTAGTTTTCTAACATGAAAATTTTTCCACTATAAACTTCATGTCAATCTTAGGAATTACTATTTCATGTAATTTTAATCAAATTTAATCCATAAAAATTTCTCCACTATAAACTTCATGTCAATCTTAGGAATTACTATTTCATGTAATTTTAATCAAATTTAATCTATTCATAGTAATTAATATGATAAATCATAATAATTAATATGATAATTTAATGTATAAAATATATTAATTAATTAGTATTATTTAATTAGTCAATAGGTTAGTGAAAGTAAGGTGATGTTATCACTTCCATTAGGGTTCAAGTTTCTCAATGGCATGTTTATGCTAATGTGTGCATGTGCTTATAAAAAAAGGTGGGATTAGGTGGGACCTAGAGCAAATCTTGAGAGATTTTGGTAGAATTGATACCTTTCATTTGTGGCCTCTTAACTTGCATGATGTTTTTGCATCAATATTAAATCTAAAATAAAGTAATTATCACTTGTATTCACTAACAATTTCAATATATTTTTTATTTTGCAATTAAATTTATGAATTCGTCATAAAAGAAAAAACAATAATTTTTAATAAGTATTGAAATAAATATATGCAAACTAAATGAATATCAAATAAATTAAATTAAACTAGTCCCCTAGGGGCAGCGCAATTAGCATGTGTCGTGATATGAAGTGTTATGTTCGATGAGGTTTTGAGTTCAAATCCCCTCGACCTATCTGTGCCTGCAGAAGGGGCATATGTATGGCACTTGGAGGTTATAGTGGTAACGGTCAGAATCGACCCCATGGCACGCGGGTACAAGACCGACCCAGTTGCCAATTCCACCAGATACAAAAAAAAAAAAAAAGTAAAATTGTAAATTTGATGATGATGATGATGATGAATGTCCACTAAGACCGAATTGGTCTATCGGACCTGAAGAGGGTAAGTGATTACTTGTGATTCTTTAGAATTTTGTTTATGTGCTCAAAAAGCATTAAGAGAAGCTTTCCAAGATCACCATAGTTTTGTTTAGCTAAGAGGTTAGGAAGGTTGGTAGTGTGACAAATATTTTGAAAATGAGATCTAATCTAGGTATAGGTTGGACAATCTAAGAAAAAGTGATTTTCATATGCAACCTTCTTAGTGTCACAAAGGTGACACACTCTTTCATCCCATGGTGTTTTAAGAATTGAGGAGCTCGTGAGAATTTGTTCTTATTATTGATTAACTAAAGTACATTTATGAATGTAAATTAACAAAAAAAAAAAAAATCAAACAACTCAAATTCAATAAATGAATGTCCATATTTTATTAAAAGCAATAAATGAACACTAGTACATGTTAAAATAAATCAAAAAATGTATATAATTATTTAATATAAATTAAATCAAATAATAAATTAAAATGTCCATGTAAGTAAAGTGTAACACCTCGGTTTTAACCCTTATGAACTAGAATGTATTATGTAATTGTGACTTAGGTTGGTGAGCTGGTAAAGTTGAAAAAGGGCCAGAGTGCCTAGAAAATGTAATACTTCATATACATTAATAAAATACATCGTTGGTTCCAAGACGAACAAGGACAAAAGAGATAGGGAGCTCTGATTCCACGAGAGAGGGGGCTTACGAGGCTAAGTCTTTTTATTATATTTTATTTACCCATAATTGATTTTATGGAGAAACGGGGTTGCATGTGCTTCTTGGGAGGAAGGTCGTGTGGTTCTTGTTTTCATGTAATTATATAACCCTGACCGTGGGTTGTTTGGGGGTTGCTCTTGGTTAATCATTTCAATTTAGAATTCCTCCTTTCACTCTTGCTGAATTTGTGTGCTCTTGGGGGTGGGAGCTAGGAAACGAATGGTTGGAGGAGTAGAGCCATTGCCAGATGGCTGTAATAGATTATTGATCATTCCAGGAGAGAATGGATTCTTGTGTGCATGAGATTGATGGCAGTTCGGAAAGAATTGTCCACAGCTGAGAATCCTTGGAGTTTCCAGCAGGGATATTTCCTTACGAGTAGCACTGGAGCCCTGGAGAGAAATGGAATAGCTTGAGGGACTCCATGGCAGAGAAAGGTGTTAATTTCTTTGGGTTGTGCAAGCTAAGGGGGAAAGAGAGCTGGAAATTTGGATCTGTTGTGTGTTTGGGAAACTTGAGAGCTAGTTAGCCAATTGTTGTGTGTTTTAGATTTGGCCTAGGACCCATCCTTGTGGATTCATAGCCCTAGATCGAGGGTGACCTGATGTTGAGAGTAAATGAACAACAGTGTCTATGGTTGGGAGGAACATTCTTGGTCTGCAACTACTTGGTGAATGTTTACTTGCAAAGATAAGTTTTATCTGTGTTTTCTGTAGAATGTATTTTCCCTTGTGTATTTAATTATCTATGAGATGTATTTTTGTGTGCCTATCTGTTGGTTATTTGGTGTGCATGGCATGTTGTTTATTTCTTTCATGTTGTAGCATGGATCTTGATTAATGCATGTAAGTCTTCCATGCTTATTTTTCGAATTAACTATTATCAGAGTTTGAAATTGGTTCAGAAGGGAGTTTTTGAGGTAGCGTGCTCAACCTATACATGAATATGGATGGGTACATTACAATATTTTAAATTAAAATTTTCAAATTTGATTTTAAAATAAAATAAATTAAATTAAAGATTTTAAATTTGATTTTAAAATAAAATAAAATAAATTAAAGATTTTAAATTTGATTTTAAAATAAATTAAATTAAAAAATTTAAATTTGATTTTAAAATAAAATAAAATAAATTAAAGATTTTTAAATTTAATTTTAAAATAAAATAAATTAAATTAAAGATTTTAAATTTGATTTTAAAATAAAATAAAGAATTTAAATTTGATTTTAAAATAAATTAAATTAAATTAAAGATTTTAAATTTGATTTAATAAAATAATAAATTAATATTGATTAACTAAAATACATTTATGAATGTAAATTAAGAAATAAAATTAACTCAAACAACTCACAAATTCAATAAATGAATGTCCATATTTTATTAAAAGCAATAAATGAACTAGACGTTAAAATAAATCAATAAATTTATATCATTCTTTAAAATAAATTAAATCAAATAATAAATAAATATTATATCATTCTTTAAAATAAATTAAATCAAATAATAAATAAAAATGTTTATGTAAGTAAAGGAATGAATGGAAATTAATTTAATTTATATAATAATAATAATTTATTTTTAATTTTATTGTTTTTTTGGATTTGAACTTGTAATTTTTAAGAGGAAATACATGTTTTTAATCATTAAACCTAATAAAAGAAATACATGTTTTTAATCATTAAATCCAGTCAAACTATATAATTCTATGTAAATTAAATTTGATTACTTAAAATAATTAAATAATAATAGTAAAGAGTATTAGGATTTTAATGCAAACACTCGATTATTAGGGTAGAGAGTAATAGGGTGTAGATTTGTTTCATAGTATTAACTTGTGCCTTTTTGCCTTCATTATTGACTTAGATAGCCTTTAGAGGTCATCGTCCACGTCACAAAGTTATTGGGAAGCCTTTAATGGCACTTTTGATGTTTGAGAATTTCATAGATATTATGGAAAATCAAGGCTTTGGATGGTGAAGATGGTTTCATGAAAGGTGTCTACGAAGTTTATACCAAAAGTTTAGGTTTATTACTAGGGGAGGATATTGATTAACTAAATTAAATTTTATAAAAAAATTATATTACAATTTTATTATTATTATTATTAATGGTTTCATTACCATTTAAGATTTTATCATTAAAATTCATTCAAATTATATTTAATAAAATTCTTTTATAATTTTGTAAAAAAAATTATTATAATATATTTTTATATTTTTAAATATATCATTTTTTTTTGTTTATTATAATAATTTTATTTTTTTTAAATATGTAATTTTACTTATGTGATTATGAGTAATCTTTTCATTCATATCCAAGAAACCAAGAATAATAAGCATGATGATGAAACATGCACACACAACTCAACTTCCTTGTAAGACAAGACTTGTACCCTACTCCAATGCAATATATGTGAAAATAAGAATATATCTATTATCAATAGTCACAAATCATTGTAAGTATTGAGTAAATACACCCAAGTTCTCTTAGGGAGCATGATACCTTGCTTGACATAGCTATGACAGAACCTCCCTTAAGGTTATAGGCTTGGATTTTCCAAGGTATGAGTGGAGCTATGCCAATAAAAATGTCTTATGATGAATCAAAAAGACTTCAAGGTTGGAGTCAAACTAATCATAATATATCCATGTAGAGGTGTTGATAAGAAACCCAAGACTATGGGAGAGATGGAAGAGAGCTATAGTAATATGTGTCACAAATTCAATTGTGTACCTACAAGATAGGGTTTTGAAGATATGTTGTTCAAGAGTTCAAGAGATTTTACAAAGAGTAACAGAAAGATATAAATAGGCAAGGGAATGACCTCAAGGTGTAGATGTACATTAGGTTAGGCATTGAAAGTTTTGAGTCATATGACAAAGTTTTATCCTATAGTTTGATTCCATGCAATGAGTTCTACAACACTATGCCATGAGTTTTTAGTCTTAAAATGGCCCTTTTTTTTAGTCGTGGAACACAAGCATGACACATGTGAGGAGGGAATTTGTATGTTTACATGGTTAGAAGAAGAAGAAGAAGAAGTTGTATGATTACCTTGGCTAAGAAGAGAAAGGATAGGTGTTATGCTAGGAGGAAGTGGTGGATCTCCTCCATGGTGAACTTGGTTTATATAATTTTAAGAGGGAAAGTGTCCCTATGTTATAAGGTTGACTATGAATTGTTTTATGAGTACTCAAATGACTATTGGGAGGCATGTTAAGAAAACTCACTAAGTAAGGTGAGGGAGGTTGGAAATGTGTTGATGGATTATCTACACTATGGCACATAGCAAGAGGGTGGGGATGGAAGACCACGCTACTACTCACACAACCAACAAGATGTTGAAACCTCAATGCACCTTAAAAAAATTATGATTTTTTGGGTACCACTTTTTTTTTCCAATTTTTCTTTTTGAAATTTCTCCTTTCAATTCTAATGAGAATTTTACTCTAAATAAGTTCTTTGATTTTTTGTGTTTTGATTCTCTAAAAACTTTGAAACATAATTCAAGTCAAAAGCTTCAAAAAAATCACCTTCTCAACATCACATCGAAGTAAAGTTTTCACTTTTATTAGAGTTGAAACTCGATTTTCTCTACCATTGAAAGTCGCAAGTCTTCCCTGATGGATTTTAGTTATTGGAGGAGTCTGTGCACTTTATTTTATTTGAAATTTGAAATCATCCTCCCAAAATGTTTCGCTGAGTTAAACTTTGGTTTTGATCGAAGTGGAATTGTAGAGTTAAAATTTGGTTTTGATAGGAGTGGAAAGTGAAATTATAACTCCGCCAAAAGTGAAATTATAACTCAATCGAAAGTGAAATTTCAACTCCATTGAAAGTAAGAAGTCTTCCTCGATGGCTTTTAGTTATTGAAGGAGTGCACTCTTTGGTTTATTTGAAAGTTGAAACCATCCTCCAAAAATGTTTCGTGAATTTAAATTTTGGTTTTGATGAGAGTGGAAAGTGAAATCTAACTCTACTAAAAGTAAAATTCAAAATCTGTTGAAAGTCAGGAGTGCGCTCTGCTAAAATTAAAAGTGGAAAATATACTTTGATGATCGGAGAAGAAAATCACTTTGATCAAAACTAAAATTTAGAAATCCACTCTGAAAAATTGTATAACACTCATCAATAAAAAACTAATTTGTTTCCTACGATTAATAAAGTACATCAGGGTTATCCTTAGACTTTCCTCATATTTCGTATTTCACTTTTCCTTCCTCTTAAATCTTTTTCTATCTTAGATAAGTTGATTTTTCGCTCAACGGTTTTTCAAATTATTATAGAGTTAAAAGTTTGGTCTAGAGGTTTCCCAAAGTGAAATTATCACTTGATAACCATTAAATGGAATTGCTCTACAATTGATGTTTCACTTGACATGAATGAGATTTGACTACTCCAAATCTTACTCAATTTTTTGGCTAGAAAACCCATCATCATCAAAATTTGAATTCAAATGTACTTAAACAATATGATATGCATTATTGGTCTTTATGGGCAATATTATTTGGTAAGTGTTGTATTGGTGGTGTGAATAGCGGTGTTCTACTTTCTTTGAGTGGAGTAAATTTATATAGTTTGGTTGATCCAGGTGGATATTGGTGGCCACCCACCTATTCCAATTGGCTCCTCGGGACAGTTTTTTAGTTCAACACGTTCTTATGTACTTCTTTGTAATTGTGGGTTCTACACTTCTAGGGATAACTAAATCCCTACACATCTTCCAGGTCGATATTGGTAGCCTCCCACCTAATCCAGTTGGCTTATTTTGTATGTTTTCATGTTAGCACATCTTTTTGTACTTCTAGGGCCGTTTTGGGGCCCTAAACAGTGTTTTTTGTCTTGCCACAGTCAAACTATAGACGGAGTCGAAGCTTGATGGTGTAATGTGTAGTTCTCAAAAATACCTTTCCAACGTGCTATCACGCGCCTAAAACGAAGGTCGTATGCAAAAGTTATGACCCCATAAATTTGAGGTGTCAACTTACCTATAGGGGCCCACATTACTTTTGGTGTTTCACCTCCTAGGGTTAGGTTTTTGGATGTCTAGGGTTTTGGCATTCATGCATAATGTTAAAAATTCCTTTGGAGCCTCAGTGTAATCATTATGCTCATACAGATGTGCGTAGCAGCCACATCTCTTGTAAGAGATAGCTACAACCATTTGAGCAAGTTGTTTCAGTTATGCAATTTTACAGTTTCAGCCTATTTCATTTATTTAATAGAATATATTATTCATTGGATATTTGTTTTGTTCTCCATATCTTTGTGTTTCTTGTATTCAGTCTGTTAATCAGTTAGTTATACTCATAAATCTAGATCAGTGGTATGAGAGCGGTCTGCTTTTCATTTATTTTTCTTCGTGCATGTCCCCAATAAGATCTAGGTACAAGAAGTTGGGACTCGAATCAATAGATCATTTGCAGGATCAGTTGTGTCAAGCCTGAAAAAAACCCATGGGGGACTAAAATAAATATGATGGATCAGGAGATCCTTTTAAAATATTTCTCTAGGAATCCCTTGCACGACAAAGGAACAAAATGATGGACAACTTTGCACAGATCCTTCGATAGTTTCCCACAGGAGAAGCATCGTCATCAAGTAGCCATGCAACCCTCTTTAAGGTACATGTAAATTTTGATATTCCATTATTTGAAGGATTGATAGATGTGAATGTTGAAGATAAATGGTTGAATCTTCTCGAAGAGTAATTTTCAGTCCACAATTCTTCTGATAGGGAAAAGATTACTTTTTCACTCCTCAAGGTCGTCCCCCATGTTAAGGATTGGTGGGATACTTACTCTGAGCAAAGGGCCATAGAGGAATCTGAAATATTTTTGGTCTCCCCTACATGGGATTCCTTCCAGGATGCCATTAAAGAACAATACTACACTGTTGGAAGCTACGAGGACTAGTACACTAGATGGACCACCCTACATCAAAAAGGGATCAAACAGTACCATATTTCACCAATAGTTCCCATACCCTGCACACTAAGTTGGGTATAAAAGAATCTAAGAAACATCTAGTGCTCAAATACCACGGTTGTTTGCATAGATACATTCAAATAGAAATGGAGTTTCTGGACATCGCCTCATTGGGTATGGCTTATAGATATGTTGTCAAGATCGAGCAGAAATTTAAACAAAAGAGGCGAGAGTTTGGATCTGCAAACTCCTCACAGCCGAAGCAGGGAAAAGGTGGCCCTAACCCACACAGCAAGGGATAGAGCAAAGATGGCCACTCTTAGGACAACTAGTCCAAGCCACAACACAAGAAGGCTGATGAGAAGATGAAGAAGGACACAAGAAAATGGTGTGAATACCATAAAATCCCTTAGCACAACATTGAATAATGTCGCTCCAAGAAGTCACTCGTGGTCAAGTTGAAGGATTCCGAGTCATAGGTTGATTTTGACTCTGAATCAAATACGGAAGGATGAAATCTTATCATCGATGTTGAACCAAGTGCCACTGTCACTACCACCAAAGTCCAGCCAAGAAACTAGAAGAACCAGAGGAAAGGGAACCCCTATTTCACTCACATATGTGGGTAAAGGGGGATCTGATTCATTTCATTGTCGATAGCGGTCGTCAGAAGAACTTGATCTTAGCAGAGGTTGTCAAGAAACTAAACTTGCCGATGACACTGCACCTGCAACCCTACACCATCGGTTGGCTTCACCAAGGAAGAGATCTTCATGTCAGCCAATAGTGTTGTCTTCCCTACAGCATCAAGCCTTTCAAAGACGAGGTATTGTGTGATATTGATCCCATTGAATTTTGTGATGTTCTTTTAGGACAGCCATTGTAACACTCTTTCATACTGTAACGCTCCCCCGGTCGTCATCCAACCCACTGGTCGGGCAGACGCTACTGTGCGGAACAACATCATTCTCATACTTGATTGATAACATGAATTTAAATCAAATGAAACACATTTGACTCATAGTAAGCATAAGAATTACTACTAACACAAGTATTCCCTGGCATTAACAATAATTCATCTGCACAACAGAATACATGATCAAATATAAGCATCACAGGCATGCAAAACATAACATTTAACATAAGCTGATACTTATCTTTGAAACTGTGGTAATTACACCAACCACGTGCAGGCCTTCTACAAACCTCCTAGCCTTAGACCACGCTTCTCATCAAGCTCAGCAGTGGATCACCACCGAGTTGGGACTAAGTTCCACCCCAAGGCAAGGAATCCTAGGCTAGGTTGAGGTTACAGGGAAAACAACATAGAACAACTGGAAGGATTCTTCCCAGGATGCCATCTTACACCCACTACTCTCGGACTCTCATTCCCCACATGCCTGTTCCGCCCGGGAGTATACACCTTCACAAGCACAGTCCATCGGTGCTATACTTCCCTCTCTGGGTCTTGGCAACAGGCCGGATCAGGAAGTCTCAGAGCCCGAAGCTAGTGCTGGACACTCTCTGGAAGAAACCACTTCCCAGCAAACTCTCTCACCTGGAAAGAGTTGCTCATAGGCCTGACAACCTGCCTCTTCCAACAAAAATCACCTCCCTCACCTGGAGACAGGTTACACACAGGCTTAGCACGGACTTACACTAGTCAGTAAGCCACGAGCATCCCAGCACTGCGTGGCCACAACAGCCAACTGGGAAAAACAGACACGGGCTTCCCAAACAGGCTCAGCAATCACGAAATAGACTCACGGATTTGGTTTCGGGATTGCACAAGGTGTACATAGATCCCACGCATAGGCTCAAACTATTCAGACAAAGGTTGTATCGGCTATCTACGAAATCAACACAGGATTTTTGGCTTTCAGGGTTGCACCAGGGTATTCTTGCAGAGGTTAGACGAGACTCACGTTCAGATGATTGATGGTGGAATGGAGGAGGAACCCCCAACACGGCTCATCTCAGCCATTTTATTTGCATGCGCCTAGGTTGACACTTGTCACCCATGCAACTGCATGCGTTCCTTCAGCATGTGTTCCTTCCATTTGGAAGTTGCTTGTCCTTCCAAAAGAACTTAGGATAAAACATATTATTCACATGTCTTTTGGAATAATATTAAAATATTATTCCCTAAGGACTTAATCCCCTAGGCTTAGCCCCTAGGCTCAACACTTAGTCCCTTTTCCCACCTTACAGCCCCTAATCCCTTGCCCACTCTGTGGAAGCTTAGTCCCCCATCACTCATTCATCGTGGTCGGTCTGCATGCGACGGTGTTTATATTTTTATTAATAATGTGCATAGATACATGTACAAAATCAGGCTCTTGGCCTTCAACACTTAGGCTCTCTAGCCTAATAATCACATAATCCCACCAGCTTATATTAACTTGGCTCACCATCCTATAAAAAAACATAATTACAATTCATTTCATAAACATGATTTACAACAGGGCTCGGCCTTGGGGACATTACATCCATATTTGTGGAAGCGTTATGTTGAATATGAGTCTAGACCCCGCAGTGTTATTATTACTTTGGGTAGACAATTGTAAAGGATACCAAAAGTAGCACCGCCTACTGTTATTTCTTTAATCTCTGCGAAGCAGTGCAATAAGGTCATTTCATAGACCAAGAAGTTCGTCTTTTTTGTGATCCGTGTTCATAATAAGCAAAAGATCGTCGCCACATTCATGGCCTCTACACATGGCCTTTCTTTGCAGCAGAAGCAAGTGGACATGATTGTGGAAGAGTATAGGGGGCATCTTCTCCTCACCCACCGAGGTACCAACGCACTGCCAAATAAAGCATCCAATTGATCTAAACCTCGGTGCACCTCTAGCTAATGGACCAGTCTATCATCGCTCACTAATGGAAAATGATGAAATCAAGCGTCATATCCAAGAGCTTATTCAAAAGGGGCACATCATACCTAGCTCTTTCCCTTGCGGAAGCCCGATTGTATTGTTACAGAAGAAGGATGGGACCTGGCGACTCTGGATTCATTATAGAGCATTAAACAAAATCACAGTCAGAAACTGGTACCCAATTCCCATAATTGATGACCTTCTTAAACAAATCAAAGGGGAAAATTTCTTCAGCAAGAATGACCTAAAGTCTGCCTACCACCAGGTTCCCATCGAACCAAATGATGTATGGAAGACAGCTTTCAAATCAAAAGAAGGTGTCTTCTAATGGCTAGTCATGCCCTTTGGCTTAACCAACGCACCAGCCACTTTCATGAGGTTGATGGATGATGTATTGAGACCCTTCACCAACTCTTTTGTGGTGGTATGTTTGGATGACATCCTCATCTTCAGCAGAACTTGGGAGGAGCAAGTGCGGCATATTCAGCAGGTTTTGATCACTCTGAGGCAGCACAAGCTATATTCCAACTTGGAGAAATGATCCTTTCGCGTGAACAGGGTCCAATACTTGGGCTACATTTTTTATTAGCATGGGGTACATGTCGATCCAGCTAAGATCCAAGTCATTCATGACTAGCCAACCCCAACCACACTCACCAAGCTTTAGAGCTTCTTGGGACTGGCCAACTTCTACCAACGGTTCATCTTGGGATTCTCCCATATAGCATGGGCCCTCATCCAAGTGACCAAGGGTGATGACAGGGAAAATTTCATGTGGGGGAAGGCACAACAACGAACATTTGATTATCTTAAGCATCACATGTGCTCAGCTCCAGTACTCTCCTTGCTTGATCTGCAACAATCATTTGAGATTGAGACTGATGCATCTGACTATGTTGTAGGCACAGTTCTCACTCAACACGATCATTCGGTGGCATAACATAGTGAAATACCCCACCTATGAAAAGGAAATGTATTCCATTGTACAATCCTATCGTCAATGGAAACATTTTATTCTACGAAAGGAGACAATCATCCACACTAATCACAAGCCTTTGTAGTTCATACAGACACATGGGAAGTTGCAGAACGACCACCATCAGAAGTGGTCAACCTACCTGTAGCAATTTCATCTCAACATCAAGTATAAGATAGGGAGCACAAATCATGTCGTCGACTGCCTCAGTCGGCCTCCCGTGGCTGCACTCACCACTATGCTCCATTCATGTGGACATGAGGCATGTGAGTGGCCCCAACTTTATCAGCAAGATCTGGACTTTGCCACCACCTATCAGCTCTTGGGTACCACCACCTATCACATGGAGGATGGAATATTATTCTACTTGGGCCATCTATGTGTTCCTGCAGGCGAGCGTGCAAAGATGATTTGGGAAGCCCACTAGAGTTGGATGGCAAGACATTTTGATGTGGAGAAAACTGTGGCCATTCTATAGAAATATTTGTATTGGCCAAAAATTCGACAGGACATCAGCAAGTATATCGGATCTTGCATTTCCTATGTCATTGCAGAGCCAAACATCAAGAATAAAGGATTATACACCCCTCTTCCTTCTCCTAAGAAACCTTGGGAATCCATCTCAATGGATTACATGTATGGTCTTTCATCCACCAAGAAACACAATGATTGTGTATTTGTGGCAGTTGATCGGTTTTCGAAGATGGCCATCCTCACAGCCTGCAAGAATAACATCACAGCAGCAGATACTACCAATCTCTTCTTCGAACGAGTGTGGGTCCACTTTGGGATACCACAAACCATCATCTTCGACCAGGACATCAGGTTCCTCAACACATTTTGGTTGAGTCTCTAGTCACTATTAGACACCAAGCTCACTAAATCCATTGCTTTCCAACCCCAAACCGATGGCTAAACAGAGGTCATCAATAGTATGACTGTGCACATCCCGCACATGTACAACTCTAAGCATCTGCGTACTTGAGATGAGAGTCTCCCCTATGTCAACACAGTTACAACAAGTCTCTCCATAGCTCCATCGACCATATCCCATTTGAGGTGGGGCAAGGATTCCAACTCTTGGGTCTCATTGATGTTGCACTAACTCTTGCAACCACACAGATAGACTCTTCCCATGTTCATTATGAGACCGACAAAGCCACCAGATTCATTGAGAGGATACAACACATTCGTCAATAGGTCCATGAGATTTTGCAGAAAGCCAATGTTAAGTACAAGCATCACCATGAACAACACAGGGTACCGCACCAATTTCAGGTGGGAGACAAGGTCTGGCTACATTTGCAGAAAGAGTGTCTTACAGGGCCCCATCAGAATCTCCTACCACTTCGTTATGGGCCTTACACTATCACCAAGGTTGTGGGTAGCAATGTTTTTGAGATCAACTTTCCACCTTTTCTTGTCTTGCACCCCGTGTTCAATGTGGACCTCCTTTATCCATATTTTCCACCATTATTGAACACCTCCAAGATCACAGAAAAGATGACACCCACAGATCTCAACCCTGACTGCATGGAAAAGGAATCCACTAATCATATAGTGAACACACAGGTCAAGGGTACTCATCAACAAAGGATCCATATTTATTAGGTTGTCAAGGCAGGGCAGCTCCTACATAAAGGCAAGTGGCTCCCCCGGGGCCAAATTCAACAGAAGTTTCCTCAGCTGATGGGGGAACTCAATGCAATGGAGATCATTGCTTCCTAAGGGGGGAGGACTGATCCAGGTGGATATTGGTGGCCACCCACCTATTCCAACTGGCTCCTTGGGACAGTTTTTTCGTTCATCATGTTCTTTTGTACTTCTTTGTAATTGTGGGTTCTACACTTTTGGGGCTCATTGAATCCTTACACATCTTCTAGGTGGATACTGGTGGCCTCCCACCTAATCCAATTGGATTATTTTGTATGTTTTCATGTCAACACATCTTTTTGTACTTCCAGGGCCGTTTTGGGGCCCTAAACAATGTTTTTTTGGCTCGCCACAGTCAAACTGTAGACGAAGTTAGAGTTTGACGATGTAATGTGTAGCTCTCATTAACACCTTTCCAACGGGCTATCACGCACCTAAAATGGATTCGTATGCAAAAGTTACGACCACGAGAAGTTGATGTACCAACTTACCCAAAGGGGCCCACATAACTTTTGGTGTTTCACCTCCTAGGGTTAGGTTTTTGGATGTCTATGGTTTTTTCATTCATGCATAATGTTAAAAATGCCTTTGAAGCCTCATTGTAATCATTCTTCTTAGACTAGTGCGCATAGCAGCCACATCTCTTCTCAAAGATAGCTACCACCATTCGAGCAAGTTGTTTCGGTTCTACAATTTTATAGTTTCAGCCTATTTCATTTATTTAATAGAAGATATCATTCATTGGATATCTGTGTTGTTCTCCATATCTTTGTGTTTCTTGTATTCAGTATGTTAATCGGTTCATTCCGCTCCTAAATCTGGATCATTGGTGTATTTGGTGTTTTCATTGTGGAGCAGGCTCAACACTTTCAGTAATCTTCTGGTATTTGTTAAACAATACAGGTAAGTACCCTGAAACATAATCTCACTTAATGTCATAACTAAATTATCCTTTTAAAAAAGGTTAATGTATTAAAGCTTGAAAACTATTAAGGTATATTCATTCCATGTTAGAACTAAAACATGTAATAATTATTTCAATTATTAGTATTAATATGCCTTGATTCATTATTATCAAACATTATTATTATTCCAATGAAATGACGGTAAAAACAATTAATGTCTTGAATCTAGTGTTATAGGATAAATTGATATATGCGGACATTAACAGATCTCCCTAGATCCACCTAGATCTAGAACAAAACAGGACAGGACATGACGCTTTCCCTAAGTTACAATCATTGAATTTGTCATTGAAGAAGGAATAAGTGACGTACCTTTAGATATCGCTTCCTTATGTCTTTTTTGTCCCTACTTCACTTTGGTAGCCTTGTGATATCAGATCTACAACGACACAAATCGACCAAGGTGAAAGCAATAATAATACATTCAATGAAGACTTAAACACGTGATCAAGGAGTCATGTAATAAAATAAGAGTGATTTTATGGGAAAGGGACATGCCACTGTATTATATTAAATGAAAGTAGAAGATACAACCAGATTGTCTTGATGTCGCAAGCTTCCTTTTGGTGGTCCTTCGTTCCAACACACACACTTGCTCCACGCTTGCATGAAGAAGATCCACTATTGCTTGATGGACAAATGGAGGCCTCAAGCATCAATTCAAATAGGATTCCTCACACAATTCTGAATATATTCTTTCATCAATTCTCTATTCAATCTTACTTAACCTCTTCCTTGAGAAACCTTTCATTATATAGGAGAAGCAGAGATGGTTAAAGGGATGAGGATGATCCCACTAAATCTGAGAAGTCAGTAGGATGCCAACCATGTGAATGCCAACTCATTTTCTAGAAGATCCTCTTCTAGAACCTTCGTAACTTCTTCTCCCTTTTAAGCTTTGAAGCAGGTTCACACCCTACTTATAGAGAAAATTGCGAACATCTCGCAATCCAAGTATAGAGTGGCCTACGAGAATCAGGGTTTCTTGCACCCTACAATACATGTATCCTGCGAATGCATCTTAAAAATATGTTTTGTAGAAGAAGACAACGGTCACTTTTCTCAAGAAAAAGGTCCTTATGAGAGCCTGAACACATAACTGTAGAGACATCACCAGAGTAACCAAAATAATGTGTAACAGAATGCCCCCCAAAGTATGAGGTTGGAACTCGTGACAGCCAAAATACTTTGTAAAATGTGTGTGTGTGTCAGAAATTAGGATCGCACCTAATCAGAAACCCACAAACAATCAAGCATCTACAAAATATAATACTAGCTCTGAGGTAGGCGTTCCCATGCTCAGAGCACAAATGATTGGAATCACAAATGTAGGCCATGGCCACCAATGATGCACCATGGAGCCACATCACTAAAATGCTACATAGCCACCAGGAATACACTGTGGATCTATGGTAGAAGACTCGGATTAGGACATAGCCACATGACATACAAAGTGGATCTATGTGTCGATACAAATCATAAATACTCCATCACAACCTGGACCAAAAAGATGAGACCCAAGGTATTCAATCCCGTCGTTTGAAAGTACAAATCTAGCCATGTGATTACATGTGTCAAATTCGAACATGGTAGAAACCACTTGATTACTGGTCATTGATGAAAACCATTAACAAGTGCAAGGGAAATCACCATTGATGTCAATGACTCCCAAGGTACCTGAGTACAATCCGAATGAATGTGAATAAATGAGTCGAAGTCGAACACTCAACGAAATCTCTCGATCAGGTACCAATGATGTGAATCCACTTTCAAAATCGAAGAGGCATGCCATTAAGGCATCTAGGTTCTAAGGTACTAAATGATTTCTAAGTCTTATTCCCGGATAATGAGTTGGAGTCGACAGAAAAAGAATCGTCATGGGAGAGCCTTGATGTATCCCCCATCAATGACACGAAATAAGTAATAGATTTTTAGGGTAAGTCAAAGTATGAATATGATTTGAAATGAACACAGGGAAGGCCGACACGTTAAGAATTGACAACTGCAGATGGCCGACTCAATGGAGGGCTTGTTTGGACTTCTCTTGAACATATGAACAACATGACAATGGTATTGGAAACATTGACTCAAAGATGACTCAAGATATGAACTTGTAGCAAGTCAAACGAGAGACAAATAGATTTCCCAACCCGGATTCAAATGACGAACAAGGGGTGTCATGTTCAAGAGCGACGCTTACAGCCAGTAATACAAATACGAAGGCATATCCCTTTCCCAAAATTTCCCCCACCATTTCTGGTGAGTACCTCTTTATTTTTACACAAGCTTGAGGAGGATAACATATGCTTTTCGATGTAAGCTCATCCTTTGAACAAGTCCCTCAGAGTACATTTAACGAACCCTAGGAAGGACTGGTTCGGTCCCATATGGGCCTTTCGATGTTTGTTTAACGAGTCCAAAGAAAAAAAAAATCAGGGTTTTTCATGTTTAGAGAGACTGAAAAACACTTAAAGAGAACTCTCTCAGTTCCTTTTTCATAAAGTAGCCTGATGAGACCGAAAAAGAGATAAACTATCGCTCAACGGACATTTTCTTCAAATACTTTAACGAGCGTGAAAAGAACAAGATCGCTCGACAATATTTTCATGTTTAGAGAGTCTGAAAATGGCTTAAAGGGAACTCCAGAGGGTTCCTTTTTCATATAACCTTTATGAGTCTGAAAAAGTGATAAACATATACTCAAATACATTCTCATTGATTTACGAGCACGAGAAAGAACAAAGACTAAGCTCGGTAACTTATTCTCATGTATTTACGAGCATGAGAAAGAACAAAAACTAAGCTTGGGATTGTTTTCATTTTTACGCAAGCTTTAAAACAAAACAAAATTGTGCTTGGGATAGATTTATTTTTTACACAAGCTTAAAACTAAACAAAACTATGCTTGGACCTGGTTTCATTTTTACACGATCTTGAACCAAAGTAAAAACTATGCTTGTGACTTTTGAACGCATGGTTGGTACTTAACCCCCAACTTAAGAAACTAGTGGCTCTACTTCAGCATGAAGTCCAAAGACTAAAAGTATTGGCCCCCAAGCTTCGTTTCGTCCAATGGCATAGGTGGATGAAATGAAACTTCAAATTCTAGACGAAGGACTTGACTCAAAAAGAGAGGAGGAAAACTATTTCATTTTTTAATGAGCTTGACACAGGAGAAGAACTATGCTCGTGACTCTAGGTATAATCCCCAGACCACTATTTCATTTTTTAACGAGCTTGACATGGAAACGAGAACTATGCTCGTAACCTATGTTTCATTTTTTAATGAGCTTGAAATCAAAAAATCAAGCTCAAATACCTTTGTTTCATTTTTTAACGAGGTTGCCTCAGAGACGCAAAAACTATCCTTAACTCTCTTCTTGATCATGGATTCCAAGAGGACAATGCTTCGAAAGGACACCATGTCAAGCGATAAAACTCGGTCATGGCTTCCAAGAGGTCTTCACTGGAAGGCAAAAACACACTCTGGAAGGACACCATGTCGAGGGTTGCGACAGGAGTAAAGAGATCAGGCTCTAACAACCCTATCAAAGAGATCACCATGTCAAATACTGGATCTAAGTCATCAGAAGTTGAAGCCATGGGCGACAACGCTACATAATTGACCTGTGGCGGGGGAAATACCATCTGCATATAAGAACCATTTAGGGAAGCAATATAGTTGGGGTCAACGAATGAAAGTTGATCAACAGTCACAACTCGTCCATCGTGAGGGAAAGATATCACACGAAAAAGAGTAGACACAATAGCTTTCATTACATAGACATAGTCTCTCCCAAGGAGCAAAGTGAAATCTAAGGGGTCTTGGACAACCATGACATCAATAAAGACATTTTTCCCTCCCAAAGTTATAGGAAATTGAGGAAGGGTCCCTAAAGTTTGACTAGTTCTTCTGTTAAAAGCTAACAGATTATGTGTAACCGGCACAAGCTGAGGAAAACCCAAAGCTTGCCAAGCAAAAGAGGAAAAAATACTAACGGACGCACCTTCATCTATCAGTGTCTGAGGAACGTCTCAACCACAAACCTGTACTGAAATCTGGAAAGGAATGTTAGAGGGAATACGAGGTCTAGTTAGCACACCCCAATCAAAACGGATGGCCTCATTACTTGGAGGAGGTTCCACGGGAGAAGGAGGAATGTCCCCCGGCACGGTAGATTTTGTATCAACGAGAAAAATGTGGGTAGTATCAGGTTTACTCTCTAGTGGGAGAGTAGGATCGACCGATAACGAGATCATATCAGCCACTTGGGTTTCATTCTCTAAGTGGAGAATGGGGTCGACGGGTGGAAACGGATCGACCACTTGGGTTTCACTCTCTAACGGGAGAGTAGGATTGACAGAGGAAGGGATTGGATCAACCACTTGGGTTTCACTCTCTGGAGGGAGAGTGGGGTTAACCAAAGATGGGATCGGATCAACCACTATGTCAACTGGTTCAACTAAGGACGTGACCAGATTGATGAAATGGTCAACCAAATTAAACGACGAAGGGACCGGATTAATCGTTCCATCAACTACAAGTGCGTCAATAGAAAGATTGCGATACGCGGTTGGGAGTTGTGGCTGTGAAACAGTCATGTCTTCCAGGAATTTCGAGGCTTCATCCATATGAGGGAAAAGGTGAGTTAGATGACTCCCTTGGCATAACATACATGGGAACTTGACTCTACTTTTCTTCTTCCCAACAGTATCATGACTAGTTGACGGGAGGTCATCAACATGTTGTTCAGAGGCTGCGACATGGGTTGGTCAAGGTGTGTAGACCATACTTCTATAACCTTGGATAGACCAGGGCGATCCTTAAGAATATGGTTGCCCTTACAAAGCCTACAAGGGTACTTGGGCTTACGAGTTGTTTGGGTGATCTTGACATTATCAACACTCCCAGCACAATTAACAGTAACTGGTTGTTTTCCAACATGTTTGACAGTGGTTGGAGGTTTTTACCCTCGTTTATCTTTCTTCTTCTTAATATTTCTTTTATTCTTCTTCTTATTCACCGGGTTACTAGCTTCAGAACTTTCACTCAATGAAGAAGATGAAACAGAAGGTGACCTTGCAAGCGAATAAGGCCAAGAAGACCTTACTGGTGAAGAAGGTGAAGGATCAACATGAGGTTGATGCTCTTGGGGGGGAGTGCTTGTGACTGAAGCACTAACTGCATTCGGGATTACCTGAGTGGAAAACAACCATATCGGTAATCCAATTGTGAGACCTGGAAGGCTCAAAGTAGCAATATGAGGAGGACCAATGTTTCCGTAAGAAGGAAAAACAAAAGGTTCCCCTAGAAAAGGAGTTCCTTCATTGGTCATTCTGGGAACTGACATCGTAAAAATAAAGATCCAATCTAGATTCTACTAGGGAAAACAAACAACACATGTTAAAAATCTAGTAAGAAAACAAGAAAACAAAACCTTCTCACAATAAGCACACTAGTTGGTGGTGAAATCCAACGTTGCGAGAACAAAGTAAGAAGGGGCTGAGATAGAGCGGGTGGAAAAGTTACGTTGATGACCAACTTAACAGACTTACGCCTTGGTGCAAGCTCCCACACATAATCGTGGGTATACCCTCCAAGGAGCCCAAGTGAGTTTGGCCAACGTCAATTCCAGGTATCGTGAAGACTTGCCCCTCTACAGTCACCTTGTGTAAAGAACCTAGAGAGATAGGCCACTAAGGTTACCAATTACTACAATGATGCCTAGGGAAACATTTGAAAGTCTAATCCACGTGCAAAGGCAGGGTATCTAGACTGAAATCAACTCGAAAGGCTTCCACTCATAATTGTGGGTATACCTTCAAGTGACCCCCATAATACGCGCAATCTCTACACCAAGACCAATAAAGCAAGGTGAGTAACTCTACCAGTCTTAATGTGACCTCGTGATTGACCCTTGTGTGAGAAGCGCTTCCCATGACAAAATGTAGTAAGTGGATTTAACTCTCCCTATCACAAGATACTATGTTTGTTTGCAGCTTTGGAAAGTTATCTTTCACACCTATTCCAAAGCCCTACAACTAATCTAATGTAGGTTTGCTACCAGAAAATAATCAAAGTGTCTAATCAATTTTTATAAGCACTTTATTTTTAAGGTTGTTGTTACTCAAAAGGAAGATGGCGTGAACAATATGGTGTTTTGACCGACTCGAAAGTTATGCAAAGAGATGAAGATGCAATCTTTTCATTTCGATGAAAGCTATGCTACAAGAAGGAGAAAACATTTATCATTCACATATGCACGATGTCCCAAAATTTCAAAACTCATCAATATCAATATCTTCAAGAAATGATTCAAATAGACTGTATACCAATACACGATTCATGGCCCCCCAGCCATGACGGGGAAAAAAATTCAGAATTTAAAACCAAAAAATGCCAAAAATCATGCAATTTCGCTACTTCAAATGCAAGGATGCCCCCAATCTAATATAAAGCAGAAATTAAATATTTTTGTTTCAAAAATTTCACTAAAAGAAATAATGAACTTTCTTAAAACAAAGAAACCCAAACTAAAAGTTTTCTTTTAAAGCGAACTATTCGGAAGAAATATGATCTTTCCCTAAACAATTCTAAAGAAAACACACCCTTTGTAATTGAAAGACACTCAAAGCAAGAGACAAATCCTTCAAAACCAAACAAAGAAAAGATGGCTAAAAGCAACTCAAATAATGTCAAGCAGACTGTAAACATATCAATATAGGCTCCAAAAGTTCAATCCAGCTGATCAAAGCAAAATTGGGCATCAAAAGATAACAAGACCCAATCCAAAAAAATTTACAAACAAGTTCGCAGCCTAGTAGTGGGGTGCAGTGTGAAAATTAGGTATTTTCGCAGTCTAGACACAGGTAGGGTGCGAACAGGTCGCACTGGTTTAAACATTGGGGTGGGAAAATCAAGGGTTTCCACAGGCTCCAGAGAGGTACAGTGTGAGATTGTTTGTAATCAAAGAGATTTTGGAAAAAGGACAAAAAATCTAAGTGAACTTTCAGATCCAAAGAGTCTGGATGGATCTCCCACAAACTCAGAGACCAGAAATCAAGCAATCAAAGCAAGGGAAACTAGACTAACTAGGAAACAATCTACTCCCCAATGGAGTCGTTGATTTTGTTATAGGATAAATCAGTATATGCGGACATTAACAGATCTCCCTAAATCCACCTAGATCTAGAACAAAACAGGATAGGACATGACGCTTTCCCTAAGTTACAATCATTGAATTTGTCATTGAAGAATGAATAAGTGATGTACCTTTAGATATCACTTCCTTATGTCTTTGTTGTCCCTACTTCGCTTTGGTAGCCTTGTGATATCAAATCTACAATGACACAAATCGACCAAGGAAAGCAACAATAATACATTCAATGAAGACTTAAACATGTGATCAAGGAGTCATGTAATAAAATAATAGTGATTTTATGGGAAAGGGACATGCCACTATATTATATTAAATAAAAGTAGAAGATACAACCAGATTTCTTTGATGTCATAAGCTTCCTTTCGGTGGTCCTTTGTTCCAACACACACACTTGCTCCACACTTACATGAAGAAGATCCACTATGGCTTGATGGACAAATGGAGGCCTCAAGCATCAATTCAAATAGGATTCCTCACACAATTATGAATCTATGCTTTCATCAATTCTCCATTCAATCTTACTTCACCTCTTCCTTGAGAAACCTTTCATTATATAGAAGAAGGAGAGATGGTTAAAGGGATGAAGATGATCCCACTAAATCTGAGAAGTCAGTAGGATGCCAACAATGTGAATGCCAACTCATTTTCTAGAAGATCCTCTTCTAGAACCTTCATAACTTCTTCTCCCTTTTAAGCTTTGAAGCAGGTTCGCACCCTACTTATAGAGCAAACTGCGAACATCTCGCAATATAAGTATAGAGTGGCCTGCGAGAATCAGGGTTCCTCTCACCCTACAATACATGTATCCTGGGAACTCATCTTAAAAATATGTTTTGTAGAAGAAGACAACAGTCACTTTTCTCAGGCAAAAGGTCCTTATGAGAGCCTGAACACATAACTGTAGAGACATCACCAGAGTGACCAAAATAATGTGTAACACCTAGGTAATAGAAAGAACTAAGAACATGATTTATGCAAGTAAGGCAATCCACTGTGGAAATAATGAGAGGTCAAATTCAATAAAACATTAGACGTGAAAAAATCAAAGTAATGCAAGATCACAATGAAGAAGCTTTTGCAAATATAGTGACAAATCAAGGACAAGGCAATGTGGGCCTACTACCATTCAAGAGGATGATTATTTATTTATTATTAGATCTCAATATTTTAACCCTCGAAATCCCTTTAAGGGAGCCTAGTGAAAATATCCAATTATTAAAGGGATCATTTATTAAATGAAAACCATGTAATAATTGATGGGTTGCATAAATGTCATCTTTTTACATCCTCTTTTCCCTTTTCCTAATCCATTTTCACTTACCTGGCCCAAATTGTTTTCCATTGCATTTCCTTAGTGTTTCGTATGAATTATGGTTAAAATTATAGAAATAACATAGTATCCAATTATCTTTGAAAAAATATGGGTTAGTATGTTGATTGTTGCAGAACCAGTTGTCACTGTTGTTACTCCTACAATAGAAAATCTACGAAGTGGGTACTTGAGATTTTTAATTTGACGCATCATTGTGTCAACATAAGTCTATCCTCAAATTATTTCAACAACCCAAATCATACGTTTTAATAAATCGGTATTTTATCAATTGCTACAACACCAACAACAATTGTTGCAACACCAATGCAGTCATTGCAACACCCACGCAATTGTTGCAACACAGGAACTTTGTGTGCCTTTGTTGCAACATCAACATTGTTTCTAATCCACGGACGGTAGTATGGCTCCACGGAAATCAATCGTCAACCACCACTGACCATGGAAAATAAAATTTATATGGTTTGATTATGAATAATAGATTTTCCATGTGCGTAAGTCCATTTTTCTACAATTTCATATTTTTTTATTTAATATGGGTAGCTGCAATTTATTTGTCGGCTATCTCGAATTATGATTTTAATAGATTGAAGACAAAGGAAGCAATTTGTTGGTGGATATGGGTGCATATTTGATTTTCCACATCAGATTTGAAGATCTCCATGGAATATATTATGGATCTAAGAAGTCAAACATCATTAAAGGCCATTTGGGATGTGTTTTGACCAAGTTATTATAACCTACATCTCCAATTCCGAATTTGAATTCAAAGGAATCCTAAATTCAAGAGGAGTTAGCAAGAATATTGGAATTCTTAGACAAGTTGTTAGGAATGATCTTAGAATTATGTATCTATTAGCAAATTATTAGAAAACCACATAAGAAACTTGTGGATCTCATTTATTATTTTCTAATTGTTAGTAAACCATATGAGAAACTAGTGGATCTCATTTATTATTTGTTTCAAACAAATTTATGTATAAATGAGAGTTCCTTCTCCATTATACAAGGAGGAATCTTGGAGCACAAGTCCAATTTATGATGGAATAAAAGTATATTTTCTAAATTTTCATTTAGATTTTGGTTTTACAGTTTCTACAATATGTGATTAGAATTAATTTATTTGTAATGCAGATTAGTTGTAGATCAATTAATTTAATTAATTTATGTTGCACATGCAGTGAGTCTTGATATAAAATAATATCAATCTATGGAGGCAAGGCCCACTCCAATAGAACGGAGTGTTGCAAAGTGTTGTAGGAAGTTTTCTTTAATTTTTGGTTGTGTAATTTAATTATGCAATTAGTCATTCATGAAGCATTTATTCAATTGTTTCCACAATTAATTTCTTGGTGTGAAATTCAATTCACTCATGCAATTAATCATTTGTGTTGGATTGTATTTGTTTATGCAATTGATCATTCATATGGGATTGCGGATTGGGTTTGCACTCTTTAATTCTTTTTGTTTGAATAAATGTGATGAATGTAATGGTTATATTTGTTGGTCTGAGTAATGAAAATGATCATCTTGGAAAGGATTAGTTTAGTTGGTTGGTTGGATTTGTTAATTAGTATAGCTAGAATTTCAATTACATTCAAACCAGGGTCACAACACTAAGTTCTTATAGGCCAGCTAAATTAGTTTAGTTGCAATTTCAATTACATTCAATCGGGGTCATAGCCCTAAGGGATTCCAAGCTGGTTGAATTAAATTAGTTTACTTTTGTTTCTTGTGATTTCAATTATATTTAATCGGGATCACAGCCATAAGGGCTTCTAAATCAGTTGAATTAGCTTGGTTTACTTTCTTTTCAGCATGTGTGTATTTTATTTCATGTGGTTTATATAACCTTTCCAAAATTTGTGAACTGTCTATACTCTGCCTATAAAAGTAATCATTGATACTACAACTACATAACAAACTAGTGGAAGCAGAGAATCTTGTTGGCACCACAAGTTTTGGGTTAATCTCGCACACACACAAATGAATTTGTGCGTGCCCATTCTAGTTTTGTGTGCACACAAGCAGTTGCGCAAGGATTGACAAGAAATGTGCACCGGACCAAGTTTTGATATTGCGCACCAAGCCCAAGGTCTACAAAATGCATGTCAATCCAAGTTTTGAATGTGCACTAGAAATCAAGAAGACACGCACTGAAATAAAGAAAGGGATCATTGAGAAATATCCCCAAATGATTATTGTCAGCAGCATGAGGGAACGTGGAGCAAACAAAAGATGAGTTGGTGAGGCAGTTAAGACTTCCCCAATTATATAAAGGATACGTGGAATGTAGGCAGATGGCAGAACCATGTGATATTTTTAGTTAGTAGAGCAAGTGGAGTAGAAGAGAGAGAGAGAGAGAGAGAGAGAGAGAGAGAAGGCTATAAAAGAAAAAAAGGATGAAAAAGAAGAGGTTGTTGTTGTAGTTATTGATTGTGTCAAGTTGATTCATTAAGTCACTATGGTTGTCCATTGTTTAAGAGCTCGCTCTGATTTTTTGTAGTATTGTAATGATGAAACGGTTTCGACTGTAAGTCTGAGTCTTTCATAAGTCTAAGGTCTGAAAGGATGTGTGTGGTGCAATGTATTGTAAATAAGGGGAATTATCTAAAGAAGACATGAGACTCTAATATTGTTGTCAATTATGTTGTGCTTAATGTATTCATGTGTTTAATGGAATGGAAATAATAATAAAGTTTCAGTGATTCTAATCTATCATGTGTTGCTTGTGTGGAAATTGGATATGTGTGTGTATTGTTTTA